>PPLE02000016.1:73910-193769 GCA_003707735.2 [Candida] freyschussii | reverse complement strand
AGTCGCTCGCTACTTCAGAGATTAATAATTGCCTCGGGCAGTTTTCCTAATAGATAAAGATTATTCATAGATAAGTGTAGAGTAAATCATCAATAATTAAGTAGAAGACAGGATGGATCAATCAATTCCTCAAAGAGGATCTTTGACGCCGATGCTCATCAAATACCGATTTTTGCACATGTTGAGAAATTGTCTCTCTACTCCAAAATTCATAATCATACCCCTCCTCATGGCTTGTCCAGACCCATTCACCACTTTGTGACATGTTAAATCCCGAGGCATAAAATTTTTTGTAATTCCTTGATAATAACTTGTCATAAGGTTTCATTTCATATGATAAAATCGAATATGGGTCCTCTCTTTGTCTATGAACAATCTCAGAATCATCCTCCGTACTCCATGCTTTCATTGTATATAATCTCCTGATTGTTAATAAATTTTTCCAGTCATGGGAATGTATCCGTTGAACAAGTCTTTGCAAGCACGATAATTCCATCTTTGGTGCCCATGTCTCATATTGTATTCCATAGATGATTCCAATTTCAATGATTGTAAAGTTGAAGCTTAATCGTTGTAGAAATCTCATCACTAGTTCCTCTTCATTGGAGCTCCATGCTCCACTCATGCTAGGCTGTATGAAAACAACACGTAGTGGTTTTTTGCAAACGTTATGCCGGATTTCATCCACCAGGGATGTGGTCGATTCCATGCTTTTCAAATACGACATCTCAATGGATAATTCATGGAGACATAACCTCCCAATAGCATGGAAGAATTCATCAAGAGGTAAAATGGCTCCAGGTTTAGAAGTGTAACCACTAAGTTTCCCCTGTCTTAGGGTAAATTTTGAAAGATTATCCAACTTATTGAGGAATTGAACAACAGCTTTCAGTTTCCATGATGGTATTGTTCCAATACTAGTGATATTAAGCTCTTGTAAATGGTGACACTCAAGCCATTGTAATGCTTCGAAATGCACGCTGGAATCGATAACAAGATCAAGTCTTTTCAAATTAGGCACCGCGTTGAGCTTCTTGGTTTCAATATAGATGGCGAGATGGTCCAATCGAGGATTCAGGTGTAAAGTTGCCATGTTTTCAGTATCACCTAAGACTGTCAAAGATTTCACCTCGTGGATCAATTCAATGTCATCACTAATTGTTGAAGCATGCACTTCTAATTCTTCAACATGATTCGTTCCTATCAAAATCCCAGCAACTTTCATTCTCTCGCGTAGTCTTGCCCTATAGTCGCCAGTGTATATGTCTTGAGTCTCATACGTCCTTACAAGAGAGACATGCTTCGAGAGAAATGGAACAACATGGGCTCGAACACCTCTCGATACCTGGACCAAAGGGATCAAACTTCGAGGCCAATGTCTAAACACATATTCAGGAGCTCTTTTATCGTATTCCGGATCAATATACTTTATCACTAACCCAATAATCTCAATTGGAAGTTTATCAAGCATGGGCTCTTGAGTAAGAATCCTCGTATATCAATTTATATAATGGGTATTTAGGGCTTGTATCTTAGGGTGATAAAGAGGTGTGGCAATCACGTGCATGTCGTATAGGGCTTCTTTATCATCCAAACACCATCTATATTGGTATGAATCTGTTTTTAGTGACACACAATTTATGCAAAATCCGAGGGGATGTTTTGGGGACACTCAGCCCTCGGAACACAGCTGTTACTGCTTACCTAATCACATATTCAAGATAAACTCGCGCTTTTTCTTTCTGGTTTGAGACACACAGCAGTCCCAATTCGCCCCAAACAAATTTTCCAAATTTCTATTCAACGTGGAAAAGCTAAAGAGGTTTACTCAACACAAACAAGCATTCATCAAGATGGCCGGTGTTACTATTAAGTATGTGGTTATGTTTCATGGGAGAGAGTAAGAGAGAAAGAGACTCGGGTTTGAACTAAAAAGCATGAATCATATCCAAGAAATCATCCATTATACGACTCGATAAAGACCAAGTGCATGAACATAAGAACGGGTGATGAGGTTACAGCAAAGATTCCCTATGAAGATATTACACGCAGTGAGATGGAGGCATTATCCCCAATTCAATTATCTCACTCTTGGTTTCAAGAGCCTTAAGTTGTGGATTTCACTTATAAGCCAAAACTCCATTTCTCTTTCACCTCTCTCCCTCTCTATTTCAAAAGACTTATATACTAACTGAATCTATTAGGGACGTTCCAGCTCAGGAATTTATCAACGCTTACGCCAAGTTTTTGCAACGTCAAGGTAAATTGGAAGTCCCAGGTTACGTTGACTTGGTGAAGACCTCTGCCGGTAATGAATTACCACCACAAGAAGCTGAGACTTGGTTCTACAAGCGTGCTGCATCTGTTGCTCGTCACATCTACTTGAGAAAACAGGTTGGTGTTGGTAAGTTGAACAAACTTTACGGTGGTGCCGTCAACAGAGGTGGTAGACCATCCAAGCACGCTGATGCTTCCGGCTCCGTTAACAGAAAAGTGTTGCAAGCTTTAGAAAAATTGGGTTTGGTTGAGATTTCACCAAAGGGTGGTAGAAGAATCTCTGAGAATGGTCAAAGAGATTTGGACCGTATTGCTGCTCAAGTTTTGGAGAACGATGAGGAATAAATTTTAAAGTATAATAGTTTGTGTGTATTAAAATTACTCCAGGGGTGGGTGTTTTGTTAATGCGATAAGAACAAAGCAAAGAAACGAATCTTTTAAAGGCATAAAATCATATATTTGTAAGGTCTTTTTTTCCCTCCCCCTCACTAAAACTCATGTTTGTCATTTGGATCGATTTTGAATATTTTATCAGGGTTTAAGATCCTATTTGGGTCGGTTGCAAGCTTTAATTTCCTCATAAAGTTCACGCTATCAATTCCTAACTCTTCTTCGAGATATTTTCTTTTCCCAATGCCAATACCATGTTCACCGGTACAGGTACCTTCATTAACAAGGGCTCTTCTAACCATTTTGGCACTTAGCTCTTTAACAATTTCCCATTGATCAGGTTTATATATCAATATAGCATGGAAATTTCCATCGCCTACATGACCAAGAATTGTAGAAAATATTGAAGAGTTTCGAATATCAATCATGGTTTCTTCAATCACTTTTGATAATTTTGATATCGGAACTGCAACATCTGTTGTCCAAACTTTGACATCAGGTGAGATATGAGTCTTACCGTATTGAATAGTAGACCAAAACCCAATCTTTCTTGCTTGCCAAAGTTCCTCCGATTCGGTGTCATCGGTAGCGTATTGGAACGATATAGAATTGTTGACAAGACTTATCCCCTCCACTTTAGAGATTAAATGATTCAAAATATGGTTATCATTGGCCCCAACTTTGATGAAAAGAGTCGGGGTATTAATCCATTTTCTTTTACATTGACCTGAATCGTTTATAACATTGATCATATTCTCATCGAGCAATTCCACTGCGTTCACATCGATCCCATTCTGTATAAGATCCTTTACCGTATTAGTAGCATCTATGATTCTAGGGAAACTAACCACGCTCACTTTCTCAAACTTGGGTTTCAAATGAAGTTTCATAGTGATCTCAGTGACTACCCCCAACGTCCCCTCACTCCCAATGAACAAATTTGTCAAATTATAACCTGCACTGGACTTTCTTGGTCGATTCTTTGTCTTTATTATAGTGCCATCTGGCAACACCACAGTTAGACTAACAACGTTCTCTTTCATGGTGCCATATCGAGCAGCGTTTGTCCCAGAACACGATGTCCCAACCATCCCGCCTATATCAGCGCCAGGACCAGGGTCGGGCCCAATCATGTAGCCATGGGGCGAGAGGTGTTCGTTCAAGTCTTGCCACCCAACGCCCGGTTGCACTTTCACGTTCAAATCCTCCTTCATCAACTCCAGCACGTTATCCATTCGCTCAAAAGATATCACTATACCTTGGCGAGTCGCTATGAAGTTTCCCTCTATGGACGTTCCGCCGGACACGGGCACCACGGGCACGCGATGCTCGTTAGCGATCTTCAAGACTTGAGAGACTTGCTCAGTACTGGTGGGATACACGATCAGCCTCGGGACTTGATGGGCAGAGTGCGAATGGGTGCTGTAGTCGTTGGATGAATGGGATTCCAGCTCTGCTCGGTCCACGGAGTGCTGGTCCGGCAGCAGCGCCTTGATCTTGTGGAACGCCAGCAGCCTCGTTTCAGCGTCGGCGTACTGAGGCGCGTTGAGCTCTGAGAGTCTTGTGGTGGAGGAGTTTGGGAACCTGTAGGCGGGAGGCTGCTGCTCGTAATGGCCATAGTAGAAGCCCAGCCCAAGCCCCAGCACGAGCCCGGCGCCCGTGTACAGCCGCAACGGCCAGCGGTAGTCGTTTCCGGCGTGTCTGGCGTGGCGGTGTCTGAACCTCTTGAAGAGGAACGCTCTGTTCATTGGGAGAAACTGAGCGCTGCGTTTGTGTGTGTTGATCAGCACAATTAGATAATCGTGTGTTTCTTCTTTCGGTGGAGAAAAACTTCGACTCTTCTCTATAAAGCCAAAACGCTCCCATTATATATGCCAGAGCGTAATGTCTGACCGGGAATCCACGCACTCCAACGCCGAAGGCCTCTACGACCACCGTCGCCAGGCAGACACGCTGCCTATCCGCCGGGGCTCCGTCTTTGACGAGATGACCAGGCTGCCGCCGCCTGAGATTGCGCTCACCAGAGACGACGAGTGTGCCATCGCTGACTCGCCCATCCAGCGCTCCACTACAGTGAGACCGTCGAGGCTGAGCCACTCGCTGGCAGAGTCGCAGAAGAGAGGACGCTCCAAGTCCGTGACTGAGCAGGCCAGGAACACCAAGATAAAAGACGAGCAGCAGCAAGGTATACTGCTCAATAGAGGGCAAAGATCAAGCAAAGGAAACGCCGATATATCACCGGTGATACACCCTCTGAACAAGACCGTGTCCAAGAGCTCCAAGACCGACGTGGACAACGAACTGGCGGATTTTGATCGTCGGCGTAGGCTGACGAGATCCTCTGGTAATGATTCTGATGCCGATTCCCATCGTTCAAGGGATTCGCAGGAGACTGAGGAGGATGTTTGTTTCCCTATGGTGCCTGAACACGTTAAAGTGAATGGCATTGATTTCCATGAGATTGAAGAGTTCATACAAGAGTGTCGTGACGAAGACGCTGCCATTCTGAAAGATAGAGATCTCAATCTAAGCTCTGATTCTTCGTCATTTGCCAAGAAGTACACTCCTAAAGTTGGGTTGAAGAGAAGCTCTACCAGAGGTTCTAGTCAAAGTGATGGTGGTGGAGGAGGAGTTCAATTTGGGAATAACAAAGTGGAGGGTGATGATATCGCTCCGGATCGATTCAGTTTCTTCTGTTCAGAATCTGATGAAACTATCCATGCTCCTGATATTCAATCGTTAGTGAAACCTGGTCAATCAATCCAGACCCTTTTCCGTAACGGTCAGCCAACTTGGTGGTTGGATTGTATCTGCCCAACAGATGCTGAGATGAAAGTGCTTTCAAAAGCTTTCGGGATCCATCCTTTGACAGCAGAAGATATTAGAATGCAAGAGACTCGAGAAAAAGTGGAGTTGTTCAGAACTTATTATTTTGTTTGTTTCCATACTTTTGAAAGTGATAAAGAATCGGAGGATTTCTTGGAACCTATTAATGTCTACATTGTTGTTTTCAGAAGTGGAGTCCTTACATTCCATTTCGGTCCTATTTCTCATGCTGCAAACGTTAGAAGACGTGTTCGACAATTACGTGATTACGTCGATGTCAGTGCAGATTGGTTATGTTATGCCCTGATTGATGACATCACCGATAGTTTTGCCCCAGTCATCCATGCCATTGAATATGAGGCAGATGCCATTGAAGATCAAGTATTCTTAACTAGAGAGATGGATTTCAGTCATATGTTACAAAAAATTGGTGAATCACGTCGCAAAGTTATGACATTGATGAGATTACTCTCAGGAAAGGCTGACGTTATCAAGATGTTTGCCAAACGTTGTCAAGATGAAGCTCAGGGAATAGGTCCAGCCTTAACGTCAAATGTAAACTTGGCAAATTTAACTTCACAGGCCCAGGGACAACAAGCTCAACCAAGAGCAGATATTGCCCTTTATCTTGGTGATATCCAGGACCACGTTGTCACCATGTTTCAAAACTTATTATCCTACGAGAAAATCTTTTCTCGTTCCCATTCCAATTATCTTGCTCAATTACAAGTGGAATCCTTTTATTCCAATAATAAAGTTACAGAAATGTTATCAAAAGTGACACTTATCGGTACACTTTTGGTCCCAATGAATCTTATCACTGGATTGTTCGGTATGAACGTGGCAGTCCCTTGGAAAGATACAAGTGGGCTTGGTCCCTTCTTTGGGATCTTGGGGTTTTTGGTGTTTATGGTTTTAGTGTTTTCCATCC
The DNA here is from genome assembly GCA_003707735.2 of [Candida] freyschussii. Lineage (NCBI taxonomy): Eukaryota > Fungi > Ascomycota > Saccharomycetes > Phaffomycetales > Wickerhamomycetaceae > [Candida] freyschussii. The sequence goes on along the minus strand of PPLE02000016.1, from coordinate 187,345 downwards.
TTGCTAATTGGTGGTTGACTAGAAAGGCTAGACAACAACAAGAAGGTGGATTGTTTAAAGCTTCTGCTGGTCGGTCAATACTTAGCTTTGCACGGTCAAATCAAAGAGTAAGAGGTGTTGGTGTTGATAGACAAAGAGAGAATAGATCAATACTGACTTTCCCATCCCGCTTTGGTCATTATGATTAAGTTCTCTCATTTTTTGCTCTTTTTTGTTCTTTATTTTCTGGGTTCTGGTAATGCGTTGTAATCTAGTTTGTGTTTTGTGATTTTTTAGCTACGGTTTTTTGCAATTGAAGTTCTAATCATTCAATGTCTGTAGATATTCAAGCTTTATCCTTCAAAGGAATTATTACTTCATCTGGGTCACCGTCTGGTCCATTCTCATTATGGAAAACTTTTTTCCTCCACTCCCTCAAATTCTTCTTCTTAGCCAATTTTCTTCGATCTTTAATTCTTTGCTCCTTTGGTCTATATGGTGCTAATTTTTTTAACCCTACAAACTCATTCAATTGAGAATCATCAGCCAACAAAATCTCTCTAGTTGTTAAGCCGAATGTTTCCGGTGACACTTCACGATACTTGAATTTCTCTTTCCGCTCTTTAGACCGCCCTTCACGTTCCTCCTCCACTTTATCACGAATTTTTAAACTGTTCTTGTCAAGAACAGAGGCAGCAACTTCTTTAACTTTTTTCTTCTCCTTCTTGCCCTTTTTCTTCTCTTTGAGTTCATCCTTTTTCGATTTCTTTTTAGGTGCTTCCTCCACTTCTTCTTCTTCTTCTTCTTCACCTATGTCTTCACCTTCATCTTCACCGTTTTTCTTGAAATCCTTCATAATTTCATCATCGTCATCCCATTCAGGCTTCTTAGTATCATCCTTATAGAAATCGTCGTTGAAGATCTCTCCAAGAACGGAATCCCATTGTGAATCATCAAAGTCCTGATCTAATAATCGATCACTAATTTTTTTGGCCAGTTTTTCATCGATATTTATATCGTACTCCTTCTGTAGCGTTTCCAAAGTATCAGTCAACTTGTTCAACTCCTCCACTTTTTTCTTTTGGAACAATTTCTCCTTCTCTTCTTTTTCTTTCATTTTTTCATCTCTTTCCCGTTCCCTTTTCCTTTTACGTGAATTCGATTGAGATCTTCTTATTGTAGCTTGTGTTCTTGCATAACTAATAATCTCTGCAGCGTTCGGATCCTCATATCTGAAGTTGTAAGCTTGTTCAAATTTCTCTGCAGCTTCGTCGAATTCTTCATCGTCTTCACCTTGTCTATCAAGGTTAGGCATCTTATCACCTTTATGAGGGATCCAAGCATGTTGTTTAACAAATTCTTCCAAGAATTTCTCACCATCTTGATCAGGATCCGGTAATTTCCTTTGTGGTTCATCATTCTCTGGTTTTTCCTTCTTCTTCATGAAGGCTTCCTCATCGTCATCATCATCATCAACGTTATTGAAGGCATTTTTAATTTCTGATAATAATTCATCACGCTCTTCAGCCTTCTCCTCGGAATATGTCTTGAAATCACCATCTTCTTCATCCTCATCATCAAATTTCAAAGCGTCACCAGAGAGAATGTTCATTCTATGATAATCTTTCAAGTATATCGGCTTCTGCTTCTCAGTTTTAGAAACAGTTGTAGTTTCAGGATCTGGGAAGAATTTAACATTAGGATCATACAGAGACTTATCGTTATTCTTCAAGGCTGTCAAAACCTTATTGATACCTTCCTCCACGTCTTCTGTTAAAAGTTCACCATATTCATCCTCTTCTTCACTTGTAGTACTCTCCTCATCACTGAACTCTTGGTCGATTTGTTTCTTGACTGAATCATCAGCTTTTTCCAGTTGTGCTTCGAGCTTAGAAGCCTCTTGAAGCTTTTTGGCAGATTTTTTTCTAGGCATTTGAGTAAGACTCTGTCTTCTATGGGCAGGAATGGAGGATCTGAGGTGAAGTTTGTAGTGAAGAGGTTTAAAAAAAAAAAAAATTTCATAAGCGATGAGGTGGTATTTATAAAACGTGTTCGCGTCTGTCTGAATACGGAAACAGCCAAAATTGAACTTTTGAGTCTTTAATGAATGTTTTTGGAGGGTTATTCTCAAGTCACTTTGTGTGTATTCCAAGGGGTATTTTTACAATGTGACTAGAGAGACAGGCTACTGCGTAGCCCATTTGGAGCTCAAAGAATATATGGATATTTGTGTAAGTGGTGTTTGGGTGTTTTACACAAAGAGTATATATATATTATAACTCAACTTAACTTCGCTGGCCAAATTCTCTTTCTTAGGCCCTCTTGGTCATATCACAAGATGTTTTACTCGATGCGCACTCTGAGCACACGTTCGCAATCAGATAAGCGGAGAACTGTGACCCAGGGGAAAGCATCTGCTGAGTTGAAACTCGACTCTAGGCTCAATCGTATATTCCATAAAGAGTATTTAATATACCAAGTCCTGATTGCCTAAATGTGTACTGACCCGTCTCAAGTCTTGATTGGGAAACCAGACTCAACAGGCCCCAAGTTGTTTATTTGGACACGGACAATTGCTCTGCAACAACACCAGTCGCAGTACCACAGAACCTGGGTCCAAAGCCTCCCTTTGCCCATTTGTTATCTTATTTCGCTTCTTATGATGACAAAAATTTCATTCCGTCATCTTGTTTGTTCACTCCTGCGCTGTTGAACCCAGGGCCCTTTGTTCAGCCTCGCCCCACTGTCCCGAGAGCCGTTCCCCCATCAGGTGTCCGCATGGAGAACTTCAGACAATACGAGGATCCAGAAGGTGATAAAGAAGTGGTGGATCAAGAACCGAAGAAAAGACCACCGTCCCCAAGCTCACGGGACTCATCCTCTTGCCAGTCTGTGAAAAGGCCTCGAGATGAATCGTCAACATCACAACTACAACTTGACCGTCCATCAACAGGGGAACGGGAACAGCTTTTGAGCACAAGACTAGCGAAATATGACCAACAAGAGGCTTCCCTGCTTGAGCTGTTGAAGCAAGACATCACCCTGAAGCTCTGGCAACTTCGACTGCAGCTTGACAACATCCAAGCCGAGTGCAACGATGAGTTGGAACAATTGTCTGCGACTTTGAAGCGGAAACGGCAAGAGCATTTCAATGTGAACTCCGAGTAAAAACTCCGTATATATATGACCAGGCCCCCCCCGCTTCGGAATTCCGTCAAGCTTATGACTGTGGAGAGAGACATAATATATAAACACGCCCCCCCTGAATTCACAAGTACCCCCTGTAGTTGTGTATGTTTGATGACAGACTAACAATGGCATCAATCTCAACAAAAGGTATCGAAACTATCAAAACCATCGTGAACGAAGCTGTCAAGGACCCGAAACGTGACATCCCGGGGCTCTCTATAGCTATAACAAACACTAATGGTGATGATTTGATCACATATGCCTCTGGTTTCACTGGCGCAGATGCAATTGATGAGCTCACCACGGATAACATCTTTTGGGTGGCTAGTTGTACCAAGATTGTCGCTACTATAGCTGTCTTACAATTAGTGGAACAAGGTAAACTTCAACTCGACGACGCTGATCAACTAGAGGAAATCTTACCAGAGTTGAAATCGCTACCTATCGTCAGTATCATTGACGACGAGTTGATACTCAAGCCAAAGACAAATAGAATCACGTTGAGAATGTTGTTGACTCATACCTCTGGGTTGGGATATTCTTTCTTCAACCCAGCTTTGAAGAAATGGGCACAATGGTTTGCCATTGATGAATTTGATTGTTCAACGGAGAAGGATTTACGTTTCCCACTTTTATTTGAGCCAGGAACAGACTGGTGCTATGGTGTTGGGATCGATTGGGCTGGAACTGCCCTGGAGAGAATCACTGGTGTTCGTCTTGGTGATTATATAGCAAAAAATGTGTTTGAACCTTTGGGAGTTTCTAGTTCAACGTTTAAACCGGATGAGAAATTGAGAAAGAGATTGGTCAAGATGAGTTTCAGAGACAATACCACTGGTGAAACTTCTCTCATTGATCATCTTCATAAAAAGGCAGTCAGGGGAGAATTCAGTGATTTATTCTTCCATTCCGGTGGTGCAGGACTCTTTGCCAAACCTAGTGAATACGTAAAGGTATTGGCAACTCTATTGAACAAGGGACAAAGCCCAACAACAGGTAAGAGGATTTTAAATGAGGAGACTGTTAATTCCATGTTTCAAAATCAAGTTCCCCAATTCCCTGACTTGGGGAGAAAGGGCATCCCAGATAGTGAACCTCTTTTGACAAATCCTGTCCCAGATATATATCCCCAGGGGAATTCTCCACAGGGATGGGGGCTTTCGTGGTTTTTAACTTTAAGTCCTGGAGCGACTGGTCGTGGGCAAAATACAGCTTTTTGGTGTGGGTTGTCAAATTTGTATTATTGGTGTGATCGGGAAAGAGGAATAGCAGGGATTGTTGCTGGTCAGATACTTCCATTTGCAGATGCAAAAGTTTTGAAAGCTTGGTTTGATATTGAAAGTGCAGTATATGCAAACCTAGAGAAGGCTTGAGTATGGATTCAAATTGCAATTGAAAAAAGCTCAGATCTCGTAGCCTGTAGAAATCACAAAACTACTCATCAAAGGAAACCAAACTCGACGACACCAGCTCTATAAACATCATTCAGCGGGTTCTAACTAGCTTGATGGTATTGAAACTAATGGAAAAGATTAAAGAGGAAAACTACATGCGCCCAGTTTCATCCAAACACCACCTCTTTGCCACAAGGGCACATAACCTTTCCGTTTTCGGTAAGACGTGATGAAATTTTTTTTTTCCTTTGCCTTGGGAGGAATTCAAAAAACAAATGAGATGAGCTTCGAATATTGAAAGAGCTAAGGAGGATTCTACATAGAGATGGGTGAATTAGAGATCAAAGAGAAGAAGAGAAAGGCTTCCTCCGAGGAGAAGCTCGAAAAGAAAAAACTCAAGAAGGATAAATCCGAGAAGAAGGATAAATCTGAGAAGAAGGACAAGAAGGACAAGAAGGACAAGAAGGACAAGAAGGAGAAAAAGGACAAGAAGGAAAAGAAGGACAAAAAGGAGAAGAAAGATGAAAAGGAAGATGTTGCCGCAGTGGAAGCTTCCAAAGAGAAGAACCCATCTACTGGTGGCTATGTTGAATCCTCAGAGTTATCTTCACTACCACAATCGGATGTTGATGCATTCTATAAAGAAAATGAAGTCACAGTGGAGGATCCGCTCAACTACTCTTTAAGACCACTCTTATCATTCTCACATATCTCTTTTGACTCTCGTTTGCAATCAGAAATTGCCAAGTTCCCTAAACCTACCCCGGTACAAGCAGTTTCATGGCCATATTTACTCTCTTCTAGAGATGTTATAGGTGTTGCTGAGACCGGGTCTGGTAAAACATTTGCCTTTGGTGTTCCAGCTATCAATAACCTTATCACAAATAACGACACCAAAGGGATCAAAGTCCTTGTGGTTTCACCAACAAGAGAATTGGCTAGTCAGATCTATGATAACTTGAAACAGTTAACAGATAGAGTCAATTTGAACATTGTTTGTCTCTATGGTGGTGTACCAAAAGAGCAACAACGCAGGGATTTACTGAAAGCCACAGTGGTGATTGCAACCCCAGGTAGACTTATCGATTTGATGAACGAAGGTGCAGTGGACCTATCTCAAGTTTCATATTTGGTTCTTGATGAAGCTGATAGAATGTTAGAAAAGGGATTTGAAGACGATATCAAAAACGTTATGAGATCTGCCACTCTTGCTAATAGACAAACATTGATGTTTACTGCTACCTGGCCAAAAGAAGTGAGGGAATTAGCTCAAGGTTATATGAAGCAACCTGTTAAAGTTAGTATTGGGGACAGAGATGAATTAAGTGCCAACAAAAGAATTACTCAAATTGTGGAAGTTGTTGATCAAAGGGGAAAAGAATATAAACTTTTGGATCTTTTGAAAAAATATCATTCTGCTAATGAGAAAGTGTTAATTTTTGCATTATATAAGAAAGAAGCTGCTCGTATCGAGAGAATGTTGATCGGCAAGGGTTATGAAGTGAGTGCTATCCATGGTGATTTAACTCAACAACAAAGAACTCAAGCATTGGATAGTTTCAAAAAAGGACGTACCAATTTGCTTTTAGCTACAGATGTTGCCGCAAGAGGGCTAGACATTCCAAATGTCAAGACTGTTATCAACTTGACTTTCCCATTGACCGTTGAAGATTATGTGCATAGAATCGGAAGAACTGGTAGAGCCGGTCAATCTGGAACTGCTCATACGTTATTCACAGAACAAGAGAAGCATCTAAGTGGAGCTTTGATTAATGTGCTTAAAGGTGCAAATCAACCTGTTCCCGATGAATTGCTCAAATTCGGTTCCCATACAAAGAAGAAGGAACATGGAGCCTATGGTGCCTTTTTCAAAGATGTTGACATGTCCAAAAAGCCTAAGAAGATAACTTTTGACTAGATCTGATAGACACTCGGTCAGATTCGTTATTTAAGGAGAAAAACGTTGAAAAAATGTGATTTCATATGGGGGATGGGTTTATATATTTCCATGCTGATGTAGTTTATAGGGTTCTTTCCCAATTAGGAAATTCCGCGAAACCGTTATATATCAGCCCTTTTCGGAGAGCTTTCCAGTACACAAATCTTTTCAAAAAGCCTTCAAAACACACAGAACAAATGGAGCTAAACGTCTATCTCTTGACCCTCTTTTGCGGGTTGCTCGCGACTGCTGTGCTGCTAATAGTCCAGAGACAAAGTGCCGTGAAGATCCCAGGCCTAAAGACCACCAACAACAAGCAGTCAACTTTTATCATCTGTGGTCCATCCAATGCCGGTAAAACAGCTCTCTTTTACCGTCTCACTACGAGCAAGTTCGTCCCTACAGTGAGCTCACAAGAACCCAACGTTACAACGCATTACTCGCTGCCCTCCACCGGCGGTGCAGCCTCAAATTTCAAACTCATCGAATTCCCGGGCCATAATAAACTACATAGTCTTCTCTTTGATGAGATCAAATCAAGTACCAACATCCATGGCCTGGTGTTTGTTGTTGACTCTTCAATGGACCCTGCAAAGCTTGCAGAGAGTGCGAAGTTTCTGTACCATATACTTACGCTGACAGAGAGAAGGCCCGGAGGGGTCGATGTCCTTATTGCTTGCAACAAGTCCGACCTCTTCTCGGCAAGACAGCCTTCCAAGATCAAAGAGATATTCGAGAATGAGATTGATGGGTTTAGGAAGCTAAACGCATCCAACATCTCCAAAGTGGATGGCGATGACGATGAAATCGAGCTGGGTAGTTTTGCCAGCAAATTTCAATTTGACCAACTCGACGCCAACGTTGATGTCATCTCCGGCAGCGTACTGAAGGGTAAAATAGACAAATGGGAATGCTGGATCGACGAGAGATCGGTCAACTATTAAACGTTTTAGCTCTTTACTCGTATAGCCCTCCCTATCTAGCCCGCGAACCTGTATATATAAACGGCCCATTTCCCTCGATTCGAAACAAATCTTCACATCATAGCAAAGCGCTCCTCCCTATGGCCACCTCAAGGATCCTGTCGCGTGGAGAGATCGAGCACAGAATCGCCCAGGGCGACGCCATCGTGATCTTCGGAGACTCTGTGCTTCGCTTGAACCACTGGCTCAAGTTCCACCCCGGTGGTGACAAGGCTGTGTACCACATGGTTGGCCGCGATGCTACCGACGAGATGGTTGCCTACCACTCGCCAGAGACCCAGCAACTCTTTAAGCGGTTCAAGATTGGCCAGATAGACTACAAGTGGGAGAACATGAGGCCACCTATCCAGGGTGGGAAGTTTAGAACTCTAGAAGAGCAGGATCGGGATGTGAGGACCCTGGATACCCTGGAGAAGACAGTATCAGGCTCAACCTCCGATGAGAACATCAACTTGGGCTCGTCCACCGATCCATCAGACGTGGAACCGGATGATATCGTGGCGAAGTGTACAACCACTCTGGAGGCTTCAGCGTCTTGCCCAAGGAAAAAAATGGCGGGTGAAGCTGAGGTGAAGATCGTACCACCAATCCCTGGGAATTTGATCCCTTCATTATCGACAAAAGAGGCTTACGAGCGTAAAGTGGTCAAGGACCCGAGCGACGCTGTTGATAACTACGACCGTGGGCTTGTTGAAAATGACATCAAATCTCTCCCATCGTTGGACCCACAGACCCAAGAAATGCTTTCGCGGGAATATAACAAGTTACACCAACAAGTCATCGAAGGTGGATACTACCAATGTGACTATTGGGCCTATGGGAGGGAGGCTTTGAGGATTGGGCTTCTCTTTTCGATATCGTTTTTATTGTTATGGCGGAAATATTTCTTTGTGAGCGCCATTTTCATGGGACTTGCCTGGCAACAGCTGGTGTTCATTGCTCATGATGCAGGTCATATCGCAATAACACATAACTATCAAGTGGATAACATCATAGGGATGGTTGTGGCCTCCTATATAGGAGGATTATCACTAGGTTGGTGGAAAAGAAACCATAATGTGCATCATCTTATCACGAACGATCCGGTCCATGATCCAGATATCCAACATTTGCCCTTCTTTGCTGTGAGTACCAGGCTTTTCCACAACGTTTACTCCACGTATTATGAGAAATTTTTATGGTTTGACAAAATTGCAGAGAAAATGATCCCGATCCAAAACTATTTATACTACCCGATACTAGCATTTGGGAGATTTAATTTATACAGACTATCATGGACCCATATAATCTTGGGTCAAGGCCCTAGACGTGGAACAGCTGCATGGTTCAGATATTTTGAGCTAGCTGGCTTGGTTTTTTTCAACTGGTGGTTTTTCTATCTCATCGTTTACAAACTCTTGCCCAACAACTCAACAAGGCTCATGTATGTCCTTGTTAGTCACATAACTACAATGATTGTCCATGTCCAGATCACATTGTCCCATTTTGCAATGTCAACATCAGATCTCGGTGTCCATGAGAGCTTTCCAAGCAGACAGCTCAGAACTACTATGGATGTGGATTGTCCAGAATGGTTTGACTATTTCCATGGTGGTCTCCAGTTTCAAGCCATTCATCATTTATTCCCAAGAATGCCAAGACACAACTTTAGGAAAGTGCAACCTTTAGTCATTGGCTTTTGTGAGAAAGTGGGTCTTAAATACTCGATATACGGGTTTGTCGAGGGTAATGAAGTTGTCGTTAACAAATTAGGTGAGATTGCTAAACAGGCAAAAATTTTGAAAGATTGCACTTTAACTATGAAAGAAGAAGCCATCAAAGAGGGAAGAATCTTTGATTATTAAAATGGATGAGGTGCACTCGCATATACATATATGATTATCATGAGTATACTGATTGTTCAAATATATATTGATAAATACATGATATACATGATGACTTTCCAGTGGTAGCCCTTAGAAAAAAGGCCTAGTGCAATCCTGGAATCTTGTGTCTCCATAGGGATTTACTACAGTGATCGTCTAAGTTACCTTCAAATTGAATATGCTACAACTCTGGGGAGCTGTACTTTACCATAGAAGCTATTATGATCTGGGCCAGAAGTTTACTTCGAAATATCTATCGAAGCCTCGATCTTTACACTATATAAATCCAATATTTCTCATATTTAGCCATTATGATTAGGCATCCAAAAGAAAAGCGGCAAGGCTAAATCAGTCCCGGGAGATCCATAGAAATATATTTTTATTTATTTCCCAAAATCAATGATGGGGATATTGATATTAATATTTATCTATTCAACATGACGCAGTGATATAAATTTTTAATCATATGTACAATCAATTATATATAAAGACAATATTCAAACAATAGGGCTATGTGTATTATAATATGGAGGTACTTTACGTGATCACCACCACCAGCCTCAGATCTCCTCTAGTTGATCCAAAGCGGGTGGAAGATCGAGATATCAGTTGAAAATGATTCGATGTCAACTAACATCCGGACACCAAACTACTTCCAAGCCACAGATTAACCAACTCTTCTAAATCTATAATAACACTCTTGAGCATCTTACTGCCTGGCTAAGCATTGGGAGTTGTAGCGTGCCAACAACAAGCCAGGAGTCAATAAAAAAAAAAAAGAGATTGCAGCACCTGAGTTTCGCGTATGGTCACCCACTACACTACTCGGTCAGGCTCTTAGCAGCTTAACTACAGTTGATCGGACGGGAAACGGTGCTTTCTGCTAGATATGGCCGCAACCGAAAGAGTAGGAACACGAGGCCAACTAACGCAGTAGCTATGCTTACATAACACATAATGCTCCCCTGAGCGCGTGAGTTTGTTGATGCAATGATACCTTCTTTATACATACTAGAATGAACGGGAGTACGCTTTTTTTGAAAGTTCTTTTCAGTATTTAATAGATAGGAAATCATGCAATAATATACGACTCCTCACAAAAAAAAGGGCACTACGTGGGTGGATCGGCTCACAAGTTGCTTACTGAGTTCTGGCTCTCGACGCCTTCGCTACAACGAAAAATGGAATATTTCGGATGGCTCTTACCATAAAGCATGGTGAATAGCTTTGTTTCTATAAAAAGAAGTACGTTTGTGAGGCCTACTTGGATTTAGATAGCAGTGATTTCAATTAGTCTTGCAATTTACTGGCCCTCATTTAGTTGAATCCACGAGGAGGTCGCTATCTTGAGTTTTTTGACCTTCATTTTCCTTTCTCACCGGTTTTTTCTTTTTCTTCTTCTCTATCGGATTACCATTTTCATCAAGTTTCTTGCCCTTCTTTTTCTTTCTCACCACTATGACTTCCTCCTCTTCCTGGTCTTTCTTTTGCTTCTCTAATTGCTCTCTCAACCTAGCGACTTCTAAAGCCCCTTCTTCCTCATCTTTCGCATCAAAGTCAAAGTTCTCCAGATTTGATGTGTCAATCTTTAATAGGTTCTTCTTCTTCTGCTTTGGTACAGAAGTTGATGACTTTGTTGACTTTTGACTTTCATGATCAGAAGCGATATCTTTCGAACCGATTACTTCATCAGATAATATAAAGACATTTTTCTTCTTCTTTTTAGGTTTCACAGGTAGGTCTTCAACTTCAACAGTGGGTGTAATTGATCTAGGAGTTGGTGAGATTCCCTGATTCGGAGAAATTAACTGTGAGTGGGAGTCACTGGACAGATAGTATGGATCATCTTTCATTCTCTCAAGTCTATCCTTCTTTCTATCTTGGGATTCCTCCCCTCCAGCAGGCTGTAATTCTTCAATATATCCCTGATCCTCGTATAACTGTTCTTCAAAACTTTCAATTTCGCTCTCCTCTTCATCAGATTCATAGTAACGCTCAAATATATCCTCATTTATAGGGGAATCAAGATCAAAATCAGGAGGAGGAAGTTTCTTTTGTGAGCCATGAGAGATAGGATTGAGCTCCCACCCATCGAACAACGACGGTAAGGCATTGGCGATGAGAAGTGGAGGTTCTATTGCATTGGCATCATGTTGCTCGATGGATTCAATGATCAGTTTCAGAAATTCGGAAAACTCAACTGAGCGTTCTTGTACTTCAAAGTGTTTCGAGTTTGAAAGCTTTTCAAGAAAATCAGTAATTTTGTTTGTCAAAGATAAAACTTGGTCAGCTTTTTCATTATCCCAATATGTTGAATCCTTGTTGACAAAATTATTGTATATCTTGACAATAGCTGGTATATATAGCGCCAAAATGTCTGGACCAAGTTGAAGGAGTTTCCGCTCCTGACTAAGTATGCTCCGAATGAGAACGTCCCCATTTTTGATATATTGCGAGTATTCGCCCGTGGTCCAGATGACCTGTTTAAGTGTTTGAGGTAATTTGTTCAGCACATTTTCGTTGTTAAGTATCTTAACAGAGGTAGCAATTACCTCCTTTCTGATGCTAGGGACCCTTACAGCTATGTCTCTGAGTTGTTCACCAATAGCATCGCCTGTTTGAAGATTGTTTACGATGGAGAGATCAATTAAGTCTGAGAGAACAGCGAGGTACCACTCAAACGATGGTATATTTGCATAGTTGTCTTGGGATGAGATCTCCAGTATTTTGAGGACGATACTCGTTTTGTAACGCTCAGGAAGAACTGTTCTTGACTGAGTCAATGAAGGCACTAATTCCGTATCTTGATCTTTCTCATCATCAGGTATTAGCTGAATCATTAGTTTTTTGACAATTGTGAAGCAGTTGTCATCGTCAACAATACCATTCACCAGTTCCAATGACTTCTCTCTAATGGTAGCATCATCGTCTTCAATAAACTGTAGGATGTAATCGCTGTGCTTTGCAATGAATTTTGAGTTGATCTTACCAATTTTTAGGAACGCCAAAAGTCCAACGTACCTTAAATTGGAGTCATCCTCTTTGAAGAATTGTACTAGCTCGTCTAGACACGTATTTGCAATTTCGTAATCATCTTCTTCAATCATGTTTCCCGTGACTAGACAATTGACACACTCAAATATCAAAGATGAAGCTCTCGTCTTGGACATGAGTTCCAAGACAGGGTTCAAAAGTTTACCTTTCAATCTTGGCTCCACCACAGTGAGTGAGGAAAACAGTTTCAGCAATCTGATCAACATCCAGTTATTACTAGAGGATTTAAGCATGTCATACAAGCGTGGAGCCAAACTGATTAGCACTTTCGGGGTCTTTTTCGATAACTCGCAAATGACTGTCACCGTGGCTGTTACCACTGAGTCGTCTGGATCATCCAATTTGTCAAATATCCTCGATAAATGAGTTCTCAAAGCCTCCGGGTATTTCAAGAATATCTTGAACATGGCCAAGACAGCTTTTTTTCTAATATATGGTTTTGAATGGTTCAACATCTTTATAATGTCATCCACGATATCGGCAGCCAACGCCGGTGTGACCACGTTGGATATTCCACTCAATGCAACTCCAACCTCCACAGATCTCGAAGAATTGAGATCCTTCTTAAGCAGGTTTGTCGTTAGCATCAATACGTCGTTGTCATTCCTAAAGCTTTGGATAGCTGCTAAGTAACCAACTCGTTTCTGTTGAAATTTGGAGGAGCTCATCACCTCGAGAACGTGGAAACTAGCCCACTCCATGTCAAAACCAAACATCTCGAGATACGACAGCTTCAGTACGGCCATGGTCTTCACATCCATATCACTGGACTTGACTTCCTTTCTGCACTCCACCACGGCATCCTCGAGAAACTTGAGCTGTGATTCCGGATCCTTATGAGAGCGGATCCCTTTGATCAAATCAGTGAGGGTTTTCTCGAAGAAGAAGCCGAATGGACGGAGCCTTGCCTTAACGTCTGATTGGCTCATGTTGCTGCATCCAGAGACCCTTTAGCTCCTACCGCTTCTCGTTGTTTTGTAGTTGCTTGTCTTCGGCGGCGGCCTGTGCAAAGGACTCAAAACAAAGGGCCCCGGGGCTGCTTAACGGAGATATATTCAGCACACAGTGAGCTCGATACGTTACTCCAGAAGGGCAGAGAAGGGACCGATTGGATGTCGGAGAACCACCACAGGAGACAGCCCTCAATCAACTCCCAGACGTTTGCTGTGAGAGACCCGGAGGTGGAGGCCGCAGATGAGAACGACAACTCGACTGACTCTTATGAGTCTCAGGATGGAGAAGTGGCTCCTTTCGACCCTGTGGATTACCTCAAAACCTCTCTCGACAACGCCTTGACGAGCATGGAGCTCAACAAGTCCATTGCAATCCAGGCTCAAATATCCGGAAAGCTGAAGAATGAGGAACTCGAGCTACTCTCTCTTCAAGAAGAGGCACAGCAGAGGCTCATCGGTTTCCAACAAACTTTCAAAAACGGTACGAAAGCGCTACAGCAGATATCAAAGGACTTGAAATATATGAGGCAAAGGGTAGAAACTCTGTCCAAAAAAGTACAAAAAAAGCATCCCATAGAATATAGTCAAGCAAAAGACAAAGTGCTCTCTAGGAACTTATCACCTGGTGAGATAACTGGAACCAATGACGATGATGAGATATACATATGATACCTATTTCCAAATTATTTATTAGCCAACTCTCCATACCTCCACTCCTAAAATGCCAAATTTCGTTCCCTCATCACTCAATGGCTCATTACCAAAGGTCAATGACGAATCGCTAACACCGTGCATCAAATCTGCGTCTATCCAAAGCCCATAATGCCCATCTCCACCACCCAAACTTAAGAACTCAGAGGTGCAATAAATAATGAAATCGTTCATTCCCGTGTATGGGAAGGCCTTAAACTGAACGTGTTCCCCATCTTCATCTCTAATCTGTTTACTTTTCCAAAGAAAGCATTCCCCATTCCCATAAAATCGTCTTGAGTCTGTCGGGTGCAAATACTCATTAACATAACATCCAAAGACATCACCATTTCTATCCTTAATCACTAGTATGTAACCATTTTTGTCGTACTTCTCTCTGTCTGGTTTGATTCTTCTATACAGCGTATGTAAACTGGCCCCATGTTGCTCTAAAGAGTAGAGCAATTGCCAGTTACTCTCGATTTGTAGCCTGGGAGGCACAATGTTTCTTATGTCTTCACCAAGCTCTGTTGATAGAAGACGGTTTTTGGTGGTTGGGAGATACCCTTGTAATTGTAGCGGCGTCAAAGGTGGTGTGTCTAAAATATATTCCGTAGGTTGTGGGGAGGGAGAACTAGAGGGGGGGTTGAGTTTGCGCTTGAGGTAGGATAGTTTGCCTCGTAGATCGGTCATTTCCAGAGTTCACAAGGCGGCAACTTATAATAACAGTGTGGTGTAATTGAAAGAGATCGTTTTGTGTACGGGGAAGGCCACTTGCAACAACAACTTGGATTCGCGATTTTATAAAACTACGTTTAAGTTACACAAATCATAAATCATATAAGAACAATGAGCCAACAATATGAGAGATCCTAGTCTTATGAAATGTGAAGAACTTGGAGCTAATAGCCCCCGATTCACAACTCTATGGGTTTTCCTCGAACTCCATCGCTCACTAGCAACGGCTTAATAGAATCGGAATGTAAACTCAAAACCAAACTCTTTAAAACTCTGAAAAGAAATAATAGAGCTTGTCCATTTGAAAAAGCTCTGCTCTTTTCAGCAATAATAAAAAACCGATAACTTTTTCTCAAAGAAAGAACCTAAAATGGCTTCCTTTTTCTTTTGTGTCATCTCGTGAATATTTTATACCACAAATCTCCGTATACCGCCATTATAGAGTAAATAAAAAAAATCAAACCAAAACATTTCAAACGCAAATATAGAAAGAGCACTCAGCTTCTTACTGCCTTCATCAATTGTGGACAGAATCATCCATAGGTGCTGAGATCTTCTCCACCAGTAAGCCTCCAAACTGCCCATCCAAAAGATCAACTGACTTCCCCTTGGAGTTCTCTGAACCTTGACTAGACTCTTCCTTTCCATTGATCTTCTGATTGTGCTCGGACTGTGGTTCGGGAGAGTGTTCAGCATTATTGGACCCTTGCAAGAAAGCCCCGCTATCAATATCATTGGAGATAAACCCTCCAAGCTCTGCACACCAACCTACCCATTCGTCAATCCAACAGCGAACAACCCACCAAGCACCAAAACCTGCCCCTCCAGCAAGTGAGATCTCTCGAAGTGCACTGGTCAATAAAGCAGAGGTGCACAACAGAAATAAGCGTGGGGGAACAACACCAAACTCTTCAGGAAGAGAGGCCACATATTTACCCCAGTCAACAATGAAGGAGTCATACGTGCTAGTCTCTTTCTGCAATAACTCTGGGATTTTGGCTTGAAGTACTTGAACGGCACGCTTATAATTTTCACCATCACATGGAAGGTCTTTGGAAGCTATCTGTTCAACGTTCACGTACTTCACCCAGTCATTTAACATTAGGTTTCTATCAAGATGATGAGAAAGAACTTTGTTAGCAGACTGCGCAGTCTCCACCACCCTTACCAGTCTTGCAACAAGCTGGCAAAATTGTTTTGATAACTTCAACTTGGCTAAAGCAAGCTTTACTGGAGCTGTAGATAATGACGCAGAGAGCTTTTCGGAAAATGACAGACTGATCTCCTTCAACTGTTGTAATACATATGTCGGAACCTCCTGTAAAGCTAGCTTTGCTAACATTTTGATAATTGATCTGTACATCAGAGAGTCACAAGCCAGGACCCAGGAGTGCACGGAAGGAGCGGTGTAAAGCTTTAGAACAGGGGATGTCAATGACCCGTGAAAAGAGGCGAGCAAGCTATTGAGCCTCTTCAGCTGAACATATCTTACAGACTCAAAAATGGCTGTGCAATGAGACTTGTATAAGCCATAGAGAGTCTCTGCAACATCGAGATCAGTTGATGGTGGGAGGTATGCCTTGATATCAGGAAGCTTCAACGGAACCTCCAGCTCTGTACTTTTGTCATTGAGCTGGCTAGAAAGTTTTGGAAGAAACTTGAGTTCTGGTGAGATGTGATCATTCAGGAAACTCGTTATCGAGGAAGCGTTAGTCGTAAGTCCAGTATTTGTTGACATGAGGGGAGTAGAGGCCTGCGAGGCAAAGGAAGCCGGACTGTTCGAGCCATACGGCGTTCCTGGTAGAAAGGAGGATTCATAACTCTGATTGTGCAACGGTGTATTTGCACTTGATGCAGCAGAAGAGTTGGCACCATCGTCACCAATTAACTTCAACCCACAATAGTGATATTTTGATTGGCCTCTCATACCTAAACGACGTGTAGTAAGGTTAGGAAAGATCAGACGGACCAGTTTACCAAAAGAGGCTGGCGATAATGGTTTCAACCCATTGTCAGCACAAACACCAACGTATCGAGCATATATTCTGTTTCTCGGGACAACTGATGTGCTTGAAGCATCACACGCTCTCAAGAGCCAGGTCATCCCAAAAACTTGTCTTTGTCTCTCCTTTGTAACATCGTTCTTGATGTGCATATGTTTACCGTTCTTGTTCGGAGTTGATGATGAAGAGGACGAAGATGTTGGGTTGGCCTCTACTGCTCTCACCTGAGCAGCAAACTCCTCTAATGGAACATCCAAAGCTTTCTGGGCTAGGCTTTTTAGTTCTTCGTCACCATCATCACCTGGAAACGCATGGTCAGACCGCCTAGGCTTTTTTCTGCTAGACTCAGTCATAGGGGACGGTGCAGTATGTTTGCTCGACTTACTGTTTGTGGTGCTCGGAATGGATGGTGCACCCATGGAAGACCTCGTAGGGGTCTGGAATTGGTGTACTGGGGTATTGGAAAGTTCCCGTTGAGAGTGTGGCAACTGTTGCAAGGGTTGGCGAGCTTGGGGAATATTAGTTGGTACCATCTGTGTTACTGGCACAGCCTGCGATTGAGGGGTGTGATGTGCAGCCTGAACCTGTTCAGGGTGAGGATACTGCTGTCGGTCTTGAGAGTACTGCTGTTGAGGGTACTGTTGTTGAGAAGACTGCTGTTGAAAATACTGAGCCTGTGAAAGAGCAACTTGCTGTTGATATTGGAGTTGCTGAAGACCATTGTTCCCGGGGTAGTGAGAAACAATCATAGGAACCTGGTTCACCTGGTTGTAGTGATTTGGTAGAGGCGCAGATCCGTTTATTGAAGTGGCAGATCCATTTGAATTTAGTGAATTTTGTGAGTCGTTTTTGATGAACCGTGGCCCTTGGTGACCGATATGAGCGTGATCCTGTCGAGAAGCGCCGTTGATCTGAGAGTTGTTAGACATATCACAATGAGGGTGTAAACGAATGCTCAATTTTATCAATTTTATCAGTTGTGAAAGAGTGCAATTGACCTAAAGGACAGGTCTTGGGGATCAGCTATCACCAAGTACTGTGATGCAGCGGCAGGGGCAAAATTAGGCACAATGCTGAAACTTTCAGTCCAAAAATACAAGATGATAACCAGAATATGCCGCTGTGTTTCTTTGACGAGAAATTAGGCGCTTTGTGAAGACTAAACTTCAGCAGATCTTGTCTTTGTGGTCTGAACTGCGGAAAAAACTTCACCGGTTGAGAAGAACAGAAGCCCTGGTCAAAGGAGATGCAAAGCGTCTGTGAAGCAGCTAGTTCAGTAACGCTTGTAACGATGACGATAACTTGATGGACAGGGGTTGTCTACCGAAGCCTTTTTGGTTAACAGAGCTCGGCCAACGAAGCGCTTGTTTTTTTAATGCGTGAAGAAGAATCCTCGTTGATGAAAAAGAACTAGTCGACCAGTGAGCGGATCAAGATCGGTGCAGCTTATGAGTCTCGAGCTGTGCGTAGATTGAGCCTGTAAGATTTGTTGGTTGGTTTCCAAAGGAAGAGAGCTTAATAAATTGGTATATAGCGGCTCGTAATTTTCACTTATGGGCTTATGAACTTTTAAATCGTGATCCATTGAAAACGAGTCGTCTCAGATTTTTTTAGGCACCTTGGTCGGTTTCGCAAATGTCTTGCAAAGGCGCGGGCGAAATTCGAAGGGAAAAAGCGTCAATTGGCAAACAATTAAAATCAAAGTGGAGACCGAACGTCTTAACTCAAGAATTTACTCTGGGAGTTATTGTTTGTCTACCAACCGAATGGTACTTACAAAGCGAAGGCTCCACAGACATTTCAGACCTTCCGTGGCCTATGTTTTTTTTTTTTTTTTATTTTTTTTTTTTTTGGGTTTGACTCCTCTCTGTTCACTCCTATTTACGCCCATTTGCGGCCTTGAAAGCCTAGATGTAGTTCCTAGGGATAAAAAAAACCTTCAACTCGCTCGATTCAGAGGTTCCAACAGTAAGGAGATGAACACACAGTGAGTGTTATTCGTTACTTCGACGATGCTTATAGAGATCGTTTCAACTTGTGCTCAAACGAAGAAACGTCTCAATCTCTGGTTGCCTAGGTGATAATCAAGATCCCGCTTTAGATTAAATTATGCGCAAAACTTCTTTTTTCTACAGCCTAATTGACCTTGCGAGACGTTCTGAACATTCCCGAAGCCTCAGTTGCGCGCAAGATAATCAGTCATTTATTCGGCCTTGTGATCATGTTACGCGCCCGTTCTTCTTAATGAAATTAATATCGATCTCCAATCAAATTGCGATCACGATAGAAGTGAAGTTATACATTACACTATCGACATCATGAGCATAATATAGCGCCTGCCGACGTCATACTGTTATGAATTAACCCTGGCACACAAGCTATGAATAATAAATATTAGGTCTATCCAGTCCCCGACTAATTGGAGCACGGCCTGGTGGAAATTATTGGAGTTGTAAAGAAGTTGGAGCCAAATTTTTTTGGATGGCAGAACTCGAACACAGTTGTCATGACAACTGTAGCCACTTTGGAACGGGCAGCACATTTGAGAAAATATCGATAGAGACACATTCTGATGGCAGAGAAAAAAAATTTCAAGCGATGAGTAGTAGCATCTTAGGAAGTGACTTCCAGGCTATATACTCCTTGTTAGAAACTTACATTTGCCAACCATAATGGTGGAACTCAACTCAAATCCGGAGATCCTTTTGCGCAAAAGAAAAAATGCTGATAGATTAAGAATCGAGAAACAAGAAGATGCTAGAAAGAGAGAGGAGGATAAACTTAGAAAGAAGAATCAAAGAAAGCAAAAATTTATCAGAGCTGAAACTCTGGTTGCCACAACGCTGGCTACAAGAAGGGAGCGTGAAAGGGTCAAGAGAGTGGCCAAAGTGGAAAAGACAAACTTTGTCAGTGAGAGCAACAACAAGCATTATATTGAGAAGGTAGCCGCCGATGGCTCAAAGTCGAGACAACTCTACAGCGGTAAGCCAACTCTATACTTTGTCATCAGAACCCCAGGTCCTCACGGAGTGAAGATTCCATCAAAAGTGCAGATGATTCTCAAACTACTTAGACTCAACCACATCAATACCGGTGTGTTCCTCAAACTCACCGAAAACGTATATCCGTTAGTCAAGCTGATCGCACCTTACACCGTGATAGGGCAGCCTTCATTGCAATCAGTGAGACAGTTGATCCAAAAAAGGGCTACAGTCTCTTTGAAAAATGAAGAGACAGACACTGTTAAGAGTATCAAGCTCAATGATAATAACTTGGTAGAGGAGAAATTAGGCGAGCATGGAATTATCTGTATCGAAGACATCATTCATGAGATTGTCTCACTTGGTGAAAACTTTAAGCTGGTTACACATTTTTTGGATCCTTTCACCTTAAACAATGACATTGTTGGCTATGGCCCATTAGCTAAGCTCAAAATGTTGGAAAAGAAAGAACAGTTGAAAGAAAACAAGCTCTTTTCCAATGCAGGTGCCGCCCCAATTTTTGAAATTGATATTGATAACCTCATCTCTCAACAGAATTGAGGAAACTCAAAATATAAACTGTATACTATCAAACGCTTTACAATTCTCGCATTTATTTCAATGGATGTTGATAATTTTTAGATTTGCATTTATTTTTCAGTGGAAGTGTCGTAATATTTTTGATTTCATCCTACTTTAGAAGATGGGCCTTCGAAACTCATGCCAAGATCTTCTCCACGGCAGCTGCCACGGCATCACCAACCTCCGAGGTTGAGTTCGTACCACGCAAGTCACCAGTTCTGATGCCAGCATCGAGGACTTCCTTCACAGCCTTTTCAACAGCTACACCTTCTTCAAACAAGTCAAGAGATAGCTTTAACATCAGCGCAGCGGATAGAATGGTGGCAATTGGATTTACTTTGTTCTCCTCCAAGTCTGGAGCAGAACCGTGACATGGCTCGTACAAACCAAATGCTTTGTTTGTATCTGGAAGAGAAGCTAGCGAAGCAGATGGTAGTAACCCTAAAGATCCTGGAATGACGGAAGCCTCATCTGAAATGATGTCACCGAACATGTTGGAGGTGATAACTATACCGTTCAATTGGGTTGGATTCTTGATCAATATCATTGCCGCAGAATCGATCAACTGATGTTGTACAGTGAGTTGTGGGAACTCCTTTTCGATAGTCTCAGTAACAACCCTTCTCCATAATCTAGAGGAGGCCAAGACGTTTGCCTTATCTAATGACCAGATTGGTAAAGGTGGATTGTGTTGCAAGGCCAAAAATGCAGCCATTCTGGTAATTCTTTGAACCTCTGCCACAGAGTAAGCCTCAGTATCGGATGCGAAGCCTGAGCCATCATCTTCTTTTCTTTCACCAAAGTAAATACCACCGACAAGTTCTCTGACCACGGTGAAGTCAGTACCTTTGACAACCTCAGCTTTGATTGGAGATAGATCCAAAAGTGAATCACTAGCAAAGTTACATGGTCTCAAATTTGCGTAGAGGTTCAATTCCTTTCTGATCTTGAGCAAACCTTGTTCAGGTCTAACAGTTCCTGTCCCCCATTTTGGGCCACCAACTGCACCAAGTAGAACAGCATCCGACTTTTTAGCTGCTTCCAAGGCTTCATCTGGTAATGGAACACCAGTAGCATCAATGGCAGCACCCCCGATCAGATGTTCCTCGAATTCGAACTTAACATTTGGACGGACTTTTTCAATAGCCTTGAGGACCTTGATAGCTTCGTTGGTGACTTCTCTACCAACGTGATCACCGGGAAGAACAACAACTTTCTTGACTGACATGGCTGCCTAATTTGTACTTGAAAGAGAAGAATAGATTGAACAACTGGAGAAATTTTGGCTGTGAATCACACCAGACGATGCCTCGCCCAGTCAAGTCATTTTTGGAACGCCGGAGCGGGCCTGTTACGGCTTTTTTTTTTTTTTTTTTTTTGGGCACGTTTCCGAATTAACTACATTACTCCGGCTCTACTTTGCACTTCGTAGCAAGCGTGTCATCATATTGGAAAAACTATTCGCTTCCTTGTGTCTAATTACTAAATACTATATAAACACCTTCTCATCAATGACCGGACCACTCGATCGTGTTGAGATCGATACCTTCCTTCACCATCTCCCATAGAGGACTCAATTCTCTCAAAAACTCAACACGCTCATTGATTGCCTTGATGACATAGTCAATTTCCTCATCTGTAGTAAATCTGCCAATACCAAATCTGATGGAAGAGTGTGCCAAGGCATCATCGGCTCCCAAGGCGTGCAATACGTAGGATGGCTCCAAAGACGCAGATGTACAAGCTGAACCTGAACTCAAAGCGATATCCTTAAGCGCCATTAAGAGGGATTCACCTTCAATGTAAGCAAACGAAACATTTACACACCCTGGATATCTGTGTTCCTTGGACCCATTGAGCTGAGTATGCTCGATGGAGAGTAATCCATCCATCAATTTTTTCGAAAGTCTTCTGATATGTTGCTGATCGTACTCCATATCTTCCTTTAAGATCCGACAAGCTTCACCAAAACCTGCAACTAATGGTGGAGCCAAAGTACCAGATCTCAACCCACGCTCTTGACCACCACCAGTGATGATTGGGTCGATTCTCACTCTTGGTCTTCTTCTAACATAAATGGCACCTATACCCTTTGGTCCATAGATCTTATGGGAAGATATGGACATCAAATCAATATTCATCTTGTTAACATCGATTGGAATCTTACCAAAAGCTTGAGCACAATCGGAATGGAAAAATACCTTATGTTTACGACAGATTTTACCAATTTCTTCAATGGGTTGAATAACACCAATCTCATTGTTTACAGCCATCACGGAAACCATGACAGTATCTTTGCGAATGGCTTTATCAAGCTGTTCTAAATCAATCAACCCGTCTTCGTTGACATCGAGATAAGTGACATCAAATCCTTCATCTTGCATATGTCTAGCGGAGTCTAAGATACACTTATGCTCCGTCTTGACTGTGATGATATGTTTCTTAGTCTTTGAATAAAATCTAGGGACACCCTTGATAGCCATGTTGTTAGACTCGGTGGCACCACTGGTGAAGATGATCTCCTTTGGGTCAGCACCGATCAAGTCAGCTAGATGCTTTCTGGCAATTTCAATCTCTTTGTCAGTCTCCCAGCCGTAGCTATGGGTGTTGGAATGAGGGTTCCCATAAAAACCTGTGTAAAATTTAAGCATTTTATCCAACACTCTTGGGTCTGTTGGAGTAGTTGCCTGCATGTCCAAATATATTGGTCTTGTACCGTTCAGCGGGTTAGATCTGAAGGCATTACTTGAGATGGTCTCGCCAGCCTGTTTCTGAGCAGCAGCGGTATCTGATGCCAAATCATCTTCTCTAACTGAGGCCGCCACTGTCGCGGATCTCACTGAAGAGGTGTTGATGAGACGTCTCCGTATCAGGGGTTTGCCTAGCGACGTTATAGCTCTGTAACCACGCATTATTGTGTGTGATGAATCCTCGTATGGCTTTGGAGAAAAGTTGTGGGATTTGATTTATGTTGCTCTGCTTTGATAAAATCGGAAGAAGTCGATTTAATCGGATAAAACCCTTTTCAAAGAAGGTCTAGATCGAGATTATTAATAAAGTGGCAGGCGTGTAAGCAACCGTGGTAATTCCAAGAAAAGTCTTTGCAATTATTGAATATGAAACGACGATATCTGGTGAAGAATAAGTATTCTCTTCGCCACTGCTTGTCTTATTGGGAATTCAACGGAACTTTTGTACCAAAACACCGATAAAATTCTTTGATTAATTCGCATCCCCGCTCAGCCAAATTTTGAAAAGAAAAGTCGGGTTTCCCGATCTTCGGCCGCGTGGTGTCTGGATGTGATAGCATTGCCGTAGTCTACAAGTCTGATTTGCAGCAATTTATTTGTAAACAGGACACTATTTGAACACTTTGCCGTCTGCAATCTCTCTTACGGCACCGCTGATAGTCAATGGCTTATCCCACGCAAACACATCGTTGACGAATTGTTTGTCTTGCTCTTTGGTTGGGTCCAGCCGAGTGAACTTATAGGAATCCCAATCTGGTGCAACGTTAAATGCCGGTTCGTATTCCTGGCCTCTAATTAAAAAAACGGCAACGATACCGTTGTTGTTGTTCTCCCCGTAAACCACACCGGAACCAAATAGATACTTTGTAGAGGCAGATAACCGGTTGAAGAACCCACCCAACAAGTTGTTTGACATGAAGGTCAAAGTCAATTCTTCATTATACTTGTAGTCAACTCTCCAAAGAGACCACTCCGTTGGATCGTAATGTTCCCAAAACCAAGGAAGGGCAACTGAACGAGTTTCCTCGTTTGAGTAAATTCTTTTCCATTCGTCGAGGTTGAAACTCGTGGATTTACCCAATAGCTCTAAGGGATGCTTCGGTTTCTTTTCTTCGACTGGTTGCTCTTCTGTGGGTTTCTCCTCCTTCTTTGAAGCAGACTTTGATTGATCTTTCTTCTTTTCCTTCTTTACAGGAGTATACTCAACTTGTTTATCAATGAACTCAAAATCTGCAAACTCGCTAGACAAGATTGGATGAGCACGAGCTGTGTTCCACCATCTCACAAAGGCTGGGTGAGCATCTCTCCATTCCTTGCCCCACAGGTAATTAAATGGTCTAATAGCAACAGAGGCAACAAAGAAGTCAGCAAGAGACAGTCTCTCGGTTGCCAGATATGTATATTCAGACAGCCTTGACTCAAAGATGCCCATGATGACCTCTAACTCAGCAAGAGCGTTGTCAACCTGTTTCTTGTTGTATGGTGCTCTACCAGTCAATGGTTTGAAAGCAAGAGCAGCCACAGGTAGCATTTCAGTATTGGCCAGTGAAATCCATCTGATAATCTGGGCGAACTCTTGATCATTTTGCCCCAACAATGACTTATCCTTAGTCAAAGAGATTAGATACAGTAAGACGGCAGTCACTTCAGTCAATTTGTAACCTCTTGGTCCAATGAAAGCCGGGAACTTCTGCAATGGGAAATATTTATCATAAGTCTCATCCTTTTTGGCAATCGTGATGTCGAGTTTGTAGTACTTGATCAAATTTCTGGCAAGAATGCATCTACCCCTCGGGAATAGACCGTCGTAAAGGGTACCTTGGGACATAAGGCAGTGGTTGATTTGCGACGAGATTTCAGTGACACAGGATGTGATCCCACTTTTATACGCGTGTGAGTCATTATCAAACAGTAGAAGCACACATCATTCGGTTGGAAAGAGCTACTGTAAACTTTCGGGTTTGTGTACCTTTCTGGTTATGATGTTGCTGCCCTGATCAGTACACGACAAGTTCAATGCCGAGTCGACGCTAAAAAGGTGTAAATACCGGAGCGAAAAAGTAGCTCTAACTTCAGTCTCTGGAGGAAGTATCGTTTCCGATGACTCAAAGTGACTTTGTTATATCACTGATAGTAAGAATACTCGCTTTTGAGTGCTAAATCCAAGGCCCCCGAGAAGAGTTATCACCTCTCGCCCTTCGCATAGTATTAAAAAATACAATGACACCTTTTTAACTAACAGAAGTCTCTTTCTAGAGTGGAGCTGCTGCTGGTACGTCTACAGACCTTACTTTCTTTCCAATTGATACTATAAAAACTAGACTCCAGGCGAAAGGAGGGTTTTTTCAGAATGGAGGTTGGCGAGGAATCTATAGAGGCCTTGGTTCTGCTGTTATTGCATCTGCCCCATCTGCATCGCTGTTTTTTGTCACTTATGACACACTGAAGAGAGAATTGGCCCCGATTGCACACCGACATATACAGAACGATAATGTGGCATCTGGTGTAGCACATATGGCATCGGCATCATGCGGTGAAATCGCTGCTTGCCTTGTGAGGGTTCCGGCTGAGGTGATCAAACAGCGTACACAGGCGTCCCAATTTTCCACCTCGTTGGATACATTCAAGGCCCTGTGGCGCAACGATAACAAAGAAGGTCTCATAAGAGGGTTTTATAGAGGATGGGGCACGACTATCTTAAGGGAAATCCCTTTCACAATCATTCAGTTCCCTCTATATGAGTGGTTAAAGAAAACTTGGTCTGATAAACAAGGATCCCGTGTGAATCCATTACAGGGCTCTATCTGTGGTGCTATAGCAGGTGGTATCGCAGCAGCCTCGACAACACCGCTAGATGTGCTCAAGACTAGAATCATGTTAAATGACCAAAGAGTAGGTGCTATCACGCTAGCCAAGACAATACTAAAAGAGGAAGGCTTCAGAGTATTCCTCTCAGGTATTGGCCCTAGAACGATGTGGATAAGTGCTGGTGGTGCCATCTTCCTAGGAGTCTACGAGGCGGTGAGTTCCGGTCTAAGGGCAGTTCAAAAACTTTGATTTAGTACAGTCACAATGATAGAATATGCATCATGCCCTTAATCAAACAAAATATCTCATGCTATCTAGATGTAACTAGGATTTTCTTGCCAACTTTCTTTTTACGGGCAAATTTCATTATGAAGTTCTCATACTTGAGACCTTTGACATTGAACTCCTCGATGAACGGTATAAGCTCCTGTAACTCCCATGTCGATTGAAGCTTGAATAGATACTTCAAGCGGCTATTGATTTCTCCCGGTAGCACAGCTTTTGAGATGTATTGGATCCTCTCAGGTAGCGGTGTCACGTAGTGACCATTAAGTAGTGGTAGATCAATGGAGCATTCGAAAAAAGGAGGAAATTCAGACTTCCATTTGATCATGAAGTCAGCAGTAGAAATAGCTTTTTTACCAGCGTGTTTCTGTAGTGTTTCAACACCGTACCACTGTGCCACTTTCATTTTATCTAGCTTGAAAGGTTCCTTCTCGCCAGTAGCAAATTTTCGAAGTACTGTTTCCACGATATCAATCGAGTAATCAGCATCCTCTTCCATAGACTTGTATACCTCTATCAATGAAAGTTCGTCAAAGTTTAGACCGGACGCCATAATGGACATAATCATTACATGAAGCGAGCGTGTAATGAATTCATCAGATAGGATGATCGCTATACCATTGAATGAAGAACCATTGAGGCTAAACCATACAGAGTCAAATTCTTTATCCGAAATAGCAGAAAACTTTCTTAGTTCATCCACCGTGATAGAACTCCCTAAATCAGAGACACTTTCTTTGCCATCAAATATTGGTATTCCCGTTATGTCAATTTTCCCCTGGGATCTTTTGACCTCGAGCACCGATGACATCGTTGTATAACCGAGAAAGTAGCCCTCCTCACCAGGCTCATTCGTCTTCATGATCATAACCGTATTTGAGTGATTCCTTTGTCGCACACTAAACGTCTTGTTGGTTGTGCATATTACAATGTCAGAGTCCTCCTTCGGTGCTTTTATCTGTAATGGCTCTTTATTTTCCTCAATCACTTGAAGGAGCTCCGGTGTAAGCTCCATTAGTTTGAACCCCCTAGCTTGAGGGACGTTTGCATGTACAGAGAAGGCCTCTGGATTAGTCATTTCCACAACCCCGTAGAGAGATTCAAAAGTGACAAAACCAAGAAGTAATGATGTTAACGCGTACTAAAACGCGAAGAGCTAGTAACAGGGGCACATAACCTTTCCTCAATAGGGCTTTTGTTTATTTCAACAGTTTCCCTGGCAACAACAACAACTTTCGAAAACAAATAAACAAATCGAAAAGTTCCAAACAGAGTTTAGGAAAGATTATATTATTAACCGATAACGATTGCTATACCTTGTACCAATGGCACGGATAGCGTCTAGTCTCTATGATGGATATGTCTCAAGCGCACCTTTTTCGGACACCATTGAAAAAGAGGTATCGGAACCAGCTCTCAATGTCATCAAGCTGAACAACAATTTAGTGTCAAACGCAACGAAAAATCATAGATCAAAAGAGGAGTGGATATCGATATTTCCCAAGGCTGCCTTTTTTGAGGGGGTTGAAGTCAATTTAGGGAAAATCATCATTATGGTTTACGAAGATCCAGATACGTCAAAGATCAGCACCGTCCTCTTCTCATGTTTGGGTGAAGCACTCTATAACTCTCTGACTCTAGATCACAGATCCAGGTTCTATGCTGCATGCCAAAACCTTGACATGAAACACAGAACTTCAAACGTCAGGAGGGCTCTTGCTATCACCCTTTTGAAGAGCTACTCTTCTTACAGCTCCCTCGATTTATCTTCAATATGTAATAGCCGCATCGTGGAATGGGATGAGACTGTAGCTGGGCGAGTTGCCTCAAAGATGAGCTTGGTCACATCTATGGCACCGCAAGGCATTGGTCTCCACCTGCTGGCATCTGGTTTTCTTCAGCCCCAATATGTGAATTCTACCACCCTGGACGTGGTTTATAACGATAATCAAGAAGTGCTCGAAGCCAACAATAAACTGGTATTCTTGTTGGGTCAGCAGCTGGAGCATCTCTTTGATCCACTCACAGAATACTCCCCTGAGTCTACTCAGTTGCTATACAAAGCTCCAGACCACGCCGACAATACAGACAGCGATCTGTCAGGAACGATATGCAACGAGCTTTTCCAACTTCAAGAGAGTATTACAGCACAACTAGTCAAATTCCTCAAAGAAGTCGTGATACCCACAAGAGTGAAGGGCTTTAACGGTTATCAAGGTCTATCTACTGCAAAAGTGAACCAGGTCTTTCCACCGACAATTGATGAAATCACGAGAGTCAACTGCATATTTTTGGAAGCTCTGAGTACAGCGCTCCCATATGGAAGCTATGAGGTTCTAAAAGCTTGTGGCATTACTATTCCGTACTTTTACAAGGCCTACATGCGACATGAGTCAGCACTCAGAAGTTTTGCATCTTCCATGGCTGAATTTTTTAGTGAACATTCTGAACTGATCCCTCCACAGTATTCGAGACAACAGATTGAATCCATCATGAAAGTTCCTTTGAACCTTCCCAAGATCAAGCTAATATTAGAAAGACTTGTGAAGTCCAAAATATGGCAGAGTTCCGAAGATCAACATGTTACAAAATTCTATCAGAGTGCCATGGAGACTATCGACTCCTTTGGCAAGGATAATTTGAAACCATACAACAGAAGAGTTTTCACGCCAACAGGGAAGATACTCTCGGAGCTTTGTGAAGGATGGCCTTCGATATTGGCATACGGATGGCTGAATAGAAAGGTTATCTCGATCTTTAACACAAAAAATAGCTTAGATGATTCCAGTGGGGTTTTAATTTTGTTCAACGACTACATGATGCTCGCACAAATTGAAGAGGACCATATCGATGAGACTGATGATACTCCTAAGCCATCTATCTCTGATATTTTGATGAACTCCTTGATCAACGAGAACCCAGTAAAGAATGTTCCAAATATGCGAGTGCTCTACTGGACTGAATTGCAAAACCTTGAGGCTACTTTTCTCTCTGACAACAATTTGAAACTGGTAATGGGAGGGGAAGTGCCAAAGAGCCTAGTTATAAGGGTGGATGACGCCTCACAAGCTCTGTGCCTCATAAACAAAGCTAAAATTTTAGGGAAGACGACTCCGTTCCATCTTTTCAAGAATGAGAAGTTTGGACTTACAATTTTTGCGACAGCCCATGAAGCAAGCGCTTACGAACGGGAACAATCTCGGTCTAAAATTGCTCTATTTTTGAACATCGATATCGACGAGGATCTCTTGAGGCGATATGATCTTTTTGCCGCAGTATCAGCTAAGTTTGGTGACGAGGATATGATAAGAATTGATGGGTTAAC
The DNA here is from genome assembly GCA_003707735.2 of [Candida] freyschussii. Lineage (NCBI taxonomy): Eukaryota > Fungi > Ascomycota > Saccharomycetes > Phaffomycetales > Wickerhamomycetaceae > [Candida] freyschussii. Next base: position 157,827 of record PPLE02000016.1, on the reverse strand, counting down.
ACTCAAGGGGGAGAAATTCTTTCACATGATCAACTCTGTTGAGTTATCCAGTTACATCTCAGAAGAGGTTTCAGGACTTGAAGTTAAAAAAAGAAGTGTTCAAAATCCAGTCCTTTTCAAAACCCTGGTGGCTTCAAACAGGTCCTTTTTGAATTTTCCAAGCACAACGAAGAAGGAGCAACTAGCACCCTCATCTCACAGAGAGAGGATACCAACCGACGGTAGTACACAGTCAAAAAGGCTCTCGTCACTGTCATCTGCCAACGCAAACAAACCACTACCGAGAATCCAGAACAAGCAAACGGAAACACCCCCAACTAGGAAGCAGAACAAGTTGAAAAATAGGCTCTCACAGATATTTGGTTTCAGAAGAAATAGCTTGAAATCCTCACATACCCTTGAGAGAGGCAACCCGGAACCCACGACGCAAGCGACAGTTAAGAAACTGACTAAGGATTCCTTCAAGTCCTCAAAAGCTTCCCCTGAGATTGTTCCTGCTTCGACCCACCAAAAGGAAATTTTTGGTTTCGATGACGTGCCAGAACTGTCAAGCTCTGACGATTCCCACACGTTTGAATCATCAATGAGTCCGATCTTTGACAGTGATGATGAGCTTCAAGGGCTCAACTTGCAAGTGACTGGAACCAATACTAACTGGGTGATAGCAAGAGAGAACTCGTCAATCAGTTGCAGCCTCAATAAGCAGCTCCAGTTGACAAATGAGGCTACAAAGGTTCAAGAGCCCAACCAAATGAAAGCTGTACCGAAGATCACTAGGATTTTTGTTCCTGCGACGAGTACTGAAGCACCAGAAATAAAAACTGAGAAACCTAATAATTCGCAGGTGACAGGAAGCATTGTGCCACCTTCTACAGACGATTCAAAATTGAGGTCTTCACCTCGAAAACAGACGGGTGGCCCTAAGAACAACGAGCTTGTGACTTCTACCGACTCAAAAACCTTACAGATGGCCACTATGGCAACTTTCCAGTCAATGGATGACGAGTTTAGCACACCTATACTCAAAGTGGGTATTGAATCGATGGAAGATATGGCTAGAGAGGACGACGTATTTTACACCCCAAAAAGCCATCACACAATGAATGCATTTGAGGACAACCGAAAGTCTGAAGCTCTTCACAATGATGTTGGTTTCGGGTTCTTTGATGCTGAGATTGGCAAAACTCTTCCGCGGGCAGAGAGCTGGAAGTCGCTGCAGGGTCAAAACATGGATGAAAAGGCCACAGAATGGGTGGTAGGATCTCAGGAGCTCAATGAAGAGAAGTCCCTGACATCTGAGAGGTCTTCAAGTTTTAAGTCTTGTCTCAATGAGAATGAGTTGAAGTTACACATTATGGATCAAAGCGGCCTGTTGGGAGAGACGGACGGAGACATTAGTTTCGCCCGTGATGAGTCGTTTAGGTATCTTGCGAATGTTTTGGACAATTCAGGGTTTGGTACTGGCGTACTAAAAACCTCTGACACTTATCAATCGCTTCCGAGGTCATATTCCTCTTACAAGTACTTGGCTGCCTTCATCGACAGTGATTTAAGTATCTCTCAGGACCTATATAACTTTTTACAGGATCGTTGAGAATACAACATGGACACATAAAAGCAATACATCATTTCAATTTGATAATTCGATCATCAGCCAATCTCAACAAAGCTTGCCTTTCCGTAGATAAATTTACTTTTTGAAGGTTACCGTTTTAGGGTCAAGGGGCATACCGTCAGGACCGATCATATTCTCCGATAATCGCTCTCTGGTATACTCTAGTCTGGCCTCATCAAACGTGAGTTTTCTGTCATTCATTAGTTTGAGAATCTCCTTTTTAACTTCCTCATCCAGCCCCTTTCTTGAATCATTGGCATTATCCTCTTCCACATTGAACAATCTTGAAGTTAGTCCAGCTTCGATATCCTCTTGAAATGGATGCCGAGAGTTTGTCAGTTTTATTCTGCTTTCATCAAGCCAATCCTTAAATTTGGGCACTAATTTGTGACGGTTAGCAATGTAGGTAGACGGATTGATAATCAAACGTACCCCATTTCTCTCTCAGATGGAAAAGCAAAAGCGCAGCAGCTATGAGGAGAAATGTGACAAGAGCAAGCATCGTAATATTTTGGCCTTTGAAGATAATCAGCGGAGGGAAAGAAAGCTGTATAAAGCCCCCATTGACACAAAAATAAGTTAGTGGGTCAGTCGAGTCAGTGATCACAACCATGGTCGGGCCACACAATCATACAGATCGTACGTTGACTATAATCATCGATTGTAATTGTCTCTATTCTATCACGTGGGTATCGTTCAGTTACGATAGCTGCTATGAAACTCTCAAAACTTTTTTTTTTGTTTCTATACAGTACAATTTTCCACCTTGGGGCAGCCCTCCTCCTTTGACCTATGGTCTACTAGCATATGAAATTTGTAGCGGACGACCACCGTAATCATAGCTATTCAACCTTGAAATTGCAGTTTCGGCAGCCTCTGGACTAGCAAATTGCACCACGGCTGACCCAGCTGGTCTCCCCTGTGGACCATACTTAATCTCTGCTGCTACCACACGGTCCACTGTTTCGAATAGATCAAGCAGATCCTGGTTTGTTGTAGCGAATGGAAGATTATCGACGAATATAGTATCGCTCTTTTCGCCATCTCCTACAACACCTTCAGTGAAAGGAGTATTGAAAGAACGAGCGGGAGCTTCAGCTGGTGGAGCTGTATCGGAATTCTTCTTCCCCTCACGCACATCTAGTTTTCTTCCTTCTATTTCATATCCACTAAACTTCTCAATTGCAGCTGATGCCTCTTCTTGTGTTTGATAGTACACCATACCGAAACCTCTAGAATGGCCCGTACGATCATCGAGCCTAACGTCTGCGCGTAAAACATTACCAGCCCCGTTGAAGATATCCTTTAGTTCACGCCAGCTGATACTGAAGGGCAAATTACCAACAAACACCTCATAATATGGTCCTTGAAGTCTTGGAAGTCTTTCTTCTCTTCTTACTGGTGGTACAGGTGGCCTTTCGAATCTGTCTCTACCCACTGGAGGTGGTCTCTCGTATCTGCCTCCATCATATCTGTCTCTGCTATAGCCCCTTTCGTATCTGTCCCTTGTATCATATGCAGACCCTGGTCTTTCATATCCTCTCTCATAGCCTCTTCCATAGCTTCTGTCATATCTTTCCCTACCGTAATCACCCCTGTCTCTGCTCTCTCTGCTCTTCGGTGGAGGGTTATCTTGTCTGACAAAGATATCACGACCATCGAGCGATGTATGATTGAATTCTTGGATGGCCCGTTTCACGTCTTCTTTGTTCGTGAACTCAACGGTGGCCATACCTCTATGACGACCTCTTTCTGTAACAATATCAGCACGTAGAACTGGACCAACCTTGGAGAAATGGTCTCTTAAACGTGCTGAGTCAACTTGATAGCCCAAATTACCAACAAATACGCTGTTTTCGTAATTTCTATCGGTGTCAAGAGTACCTGGTGGTGCATTTTTGTCCTTCAAGTCTTCAAAAGTTTTGTCTCTAGGTCTCCGTTCAAATCTTCTTGGCGATCTTTCTCTACGAGCAAAACCTCCTGAGCGTTCACCTCTAGGGCTTCGGTCTCTCCGAGGAGATACTTCTCTTTCACGAACATCCTAATGATTGCGGGTTAGCTCAAGCTTCAACCATAAATGTTACCGGATCTCAAGATGACGAGCTTTTGATGAGTTCCAACTTACATAATTGCTGTCAATATCCATAGCCTCCGACATGGTTGCAACGTTTTCGAGTGACCAGACGCAAGAGATGTAAATACAGACAAATTGTGGTGAGGTCTTTTGTTAGTATTGGCGTCGGAGTCTTTTTTTTTTTTAAGGGCCTCGAGAACACAATACGGGGGCTGGAAACCCCTCGGAAAGCGACCCTACTAACTACTTCCACTGAGCTTTGTTCACTACGTGCTGTGTATAGCCAAAGGGACGTTCGCATTACTTTGAAGGATACGGAAGCACGTGCCTTCTATCCACCTCAGTCTCCTTTCCTTCTTCCTCCTCACCTTCAAACATAAGTCTACATCGCCCATCTCTCTTAGTGCCAACCATTTCAGCTGGGTAGAAAGTTGTAGTCTCCGGGTACCTCGCTAGAACACGAGAGCCACTAGGGTACGCTGGAAGTATATTGACTTCATCCTTGGTCGGGATTTGGATAATATCCTTCCAGGTAGCCTTGTACGTCTTGCCAGGGTTGTTGTTTTCATCTGGTTCTGGATCACGGACTTCAAACTTGGTTCCATCACCAATGATCTTGGTAACTTCACACTGGATCCATTCATCATCAGTACCTCTTTGGCGAAGTTTGAAGGCAACTTCAGAACCTAGTACTATCGTATCTGAAACGTTATATGGGCTACTCCAATAACTCCGACCCTTCTTCAGTTTAGGCTCATTCTTTCTTTTGTTTTCGGCATTGATAATTCCAATCAAGTTATGCAAAACTTCCTCCAGAACTCTCCTACTCTTGTCGACGTTTTCTTTGTGCCTTGTCACCTCTTCGAGGGTGCTATTGAGCTCCTCCTCTGACATCTCCGCCAACTTCTCCGCTATGATCTCCTTACTATCGTCAAATCTGTGCTCCTCATTGCTGTTGAATATGTCTTGTAGGGAGGACACCACAATGTCCCACTGCCCTTCCATTTTAGTTCGAAGAGCTCCTTGTATGGTTTTCTAGTGCTTCGGGCTTTTGAGGGCCCAGAATATGAAGCGGTTACAGAGCCCGGGATAAATCTCTGTACTAGTTATTACAGAGAAAAAAAAATCTCAACATCTCTGGCCTTTCTTTCGTCAATTCTTTGCAATATTCACTACTCATGGGCTTTTTGACCAGTGGAAGGGCGCTGATCGCCACCAGAGGCCTACTGGGGCTCAATCTCTCAGGGCTGATCAAATCGCAAAGTTTGAGTAGCCCTTCGGTTCTCCAAGTTCGTACTGCGACGAAGAAAGTTGCCGGTTCCAAAACCAACATGAGAGACTCTGCCGGTCGCCGTTTAGGGGCAAAAGTGGCTGAAAACGAACCTGTGAATACAGGTCAGATTCTTATGAGACAACGTGGTACTAATTTCTATCCAGGAGAGAACGCATCGATAGGTAAAGATCATACCATATACGCCACGGAACCGGGATATGTGCGTTTCTACTTGGATCCATTTCACCCAAAGAGAAAGTTCATTGGTGTAGCTCTTCGTCCAGATCTTAGACTTCCTACACCTCATTTTGAGCCAAGGGTTAGACGGTTGGGTTACGTACCGATCACTGATGAAAAAAAGGCCGAATTTGAAGAGAATAATTTAAGTCGTAAAGATCACTTGTTGAGACCAACCGTGCTGGAGGGCCTGAAACAAAGGGAGGCCAAAAGAAAGGAAATACTTGCCCTTTACTCCGCGCAACTTCCGGAGCTTGTGACGAATCTGTCAGAAAAGGAGGTAGGGCTGGCAGCTGAACGTTTACTTACCATTAGAAATCACATAAAGAATGGTATAACCCTGGGGGATGCACAAGCGGCAACGACGGCTGTTTATTTCCAAAATCTCAAATTACAGAACAAAAAGGGAGTGCTCTCTGTTGAAGAAGTTGAAAATTTAAAGTCTGAGTACAAGACATTGACCCAAAAGGTGGACCAGAGAGTTTCTTTCGATAACAAGTTCAGCTTGATCCACTACATAACGGAAAGTGAGAGAAAGGCCAAAATTGCAGACCTCAAGCTTCAGTTGGAAGCTCTTCAGGGCACTGGAAAGGGAAAAGAGGTGAAGAAACAAATCGAGGGGCTCATTTACAACTCAAATTTGATCACAGAGAACGAAAAAAAGAAACTGGTTGCTAGATTTGTGAAGCCTTTATTACCACAAGAGGCCAAGGACGCTTCTTTCTTGAAACGCTGGAATTATGAAAAGAGAAGAGTGGAACCTATAGCTTAATAGTGAATGTTGTCGGGATTTCATGCATGTACATAGAACAACTGGAGATCCTTCATGCAGGCTCTTGAATGTTATCACAAACATTATTCTCCTTCCACGATGCAGTACCGTCTCTGTAGTTCTCCAGTTTCCATATTTCCACTTTCTCCTTTATGGTGTCCATAAGCCAAATGCCAGCTCTCCATCCTTCTTGCCTATGTGTGCTGGAGAGACATACCACCACGCTTTCCTCCATCACAGGCACAGAGCCCAGCCTGTGGCCTACATAAACTTTGTGTATCTCTTCATCCAACTCCTCATTGCTGAACCTGTCTATCGCTTCAGTGACAATCTTTGACAGCGTTCGAAGTGCTAGTTTGTGGTGTGACTCGTAGCTAAGGCTCACCACTTCTTTTCCATCAAAAGTGTCCCTCGTTGTACCTCCAAATGATATGACAGCACCTGCGTTCTTGTCCTTGACAAAATCAATGCCTTCAGCAATACTTAGTTTCGCAGTTGTAAGGAAGATCTTCACAGGTTTATTTCTGAGGTGTCCTGAGTCCTCCCAGTAATCGATTTCGTTAGCCATATCCTTTAATCTCTTTGACGCGTTGATCTCGAATCAAAAAGGAAAAAACACAAAACAAAATTACAGGTAAGATCAAAGCGCCAATCAAGGGCGCCCATGAGCTATCTTCGAAAATTTTACGGTACAATGGCTACTGGAAATGTGTTCCATCCCCAGGTTAAAAGTCTGGCTCAACAACTGGACCAAATAGCGCCTCGCTTCGAGCTCGACTCCGATCAAGTCCAGATCATGCAAGACCCTAGCGAGTTTTACCGCACCCTAAAAGAGAAGATTGCGGGAGCAGATAGAAGAATATTCCTATCGTCGCTGTATATTGGGAAGACCCAAGATGAGCTGATAGACTGTGTGGCCAGAGCTTTGGAAGCTAAGCCTCAGTTAAGAGTACACATTCTGACCGATGCACTTCGTGGGACTAGAGAGGCCCCGTCAAAATCTTCAGCTTCTCTACTCGCACGGTTGATGAAGGATTATGAGAACCAGGTAGAAATCAGAATGTATCATACGCCGCATCTAAGTGGGCTAGCTAAGGATCTTGTACCGAAAAGGTTCAATGAGGGCTTCGGTCTTCAACATATGAAGATTTATGGCTTCGATGATGAGGTGATCCTATCAGGGGCCAACTTGTCTTCAGACTACTTCACGAATCGTCAAGACCGTTACTATCTTTTCAAATCAAAAGGACTCTCTGACTATTACTACAAGATACAAGAAACCATAAGTGCTTTGAGTTATAGGCTAAGTTACTCAGATAATGCTGCAAAATTCAAGCTCACGTGGCCTTCAAGCAATCCCTTGCCAGAGCCTACGAAAAATGTTCGTCAGTTTCTGAAAGGATCCTCTAGAATACTGAAGGAGTTACTGGAGTTTGAAAGAAATACATCATCCAGCTCATCCAGCAAGCTGACTTATGTTTATCCAGTTTCTCAATTCACCCCACTTTTCAATGAAGATCTCTCTACCGAGAAGAGAAGTGTTTTGAAACTCCTTGACTACCTGGATGACAAAACAGTGAAGTGGACTTTCACTGCTGGGTATTTCAATATGCTGCCCGAGATTAAATCGAAACTATTGGCAGCACAATCATCTGGAACTGTCATAACTGCCGCTCCACAGGCTAACGGCTTCTATAAGTCTAAGGGGGTCTCCGGCTTATTGCCGGATGCCTATCTTTACCTTTCCAAAGTGTTTCTGAAAGCCGTGTACAATGCCAAGAGAGATAATGATATTGCCTTACTAGAGTGGAGAAGGGGTGTGGTCAACACAAAGGATGGCTGGTCTTATCATGCTAAAGGGCTCTGGGTTACAGCTCCAGGTGAAGAAATACCAGGTATAAGCATCATCGGCTCATCCAATTACACAAGAAGGGCCTACAATTTTGATTTGGAAACAAATGCCGTCATAATCACAGCAGATAAAAGACTCAAGGACGGCATGCAGAGAGAGATAGAAAACCTTGAAAGATTTACGGACCGACTCACTCTAGAAGATTTCAAGGACGAGGAGAGGAAAATACCAGCATTGGTCATTTGGGCTACGAAAATTTTGGGGAAGAGATTGTAGAATATATAGAGGTCTGATATATACATATATGCAACACTAATCGACTGCTTTATTATTTTCAGGTAATCGGATGGATTGGAGCTGCCTCTACAATCAATCATGACGCTCTTCATCTTTGAATGAAGCCACAGGCTGGAGTAGACGGTTGGATGACCCATATATCCTGTGTTGATAGAGTAATCCTGTAGCTAACAGTAGCCGTAGCTATATCTGTTAATACCTTAAACAGTAATGCGTTTTCAAAATCAAACTCACCAAAATTGTGACAAACCCTTCTGTGTTCTGCCAAGAGTTAGTGACCGCTTAATACCAGCAGGGGAACATGAAAAGTTGCTTACCACAGGAAAAAGGAAGAAATCTCGACTATCTCGACTGGTCCTAAGAACTAACACAACGAAGGTGGCGAGGATCTCTATCACCACACTGGGATATGTGATCTCACACGAATACATTCCAAGGAAATTGGTTGAAACCTTTTCGAGATTTAGTACCATACGATACGAGTTAACAACTCAAATGAAAACATACCTGTGGGGCCCATTTGAAAGCTGAAGCAACATTGGCAACGCCCCAGAAAAAATCCACAAAGTCAATGTAGAATAAACCATATCTTCCTATACGGTGGGCATCTGCAGAAGTATTGGAGAAAATCCAGATAGATACAATAACACTCAGACTAACAAATAGTTTAGCACTGCTCGAGACCTTCTGGAACATATGTCTTTTTGCCCTGTATTTGAAACATTGAAACGACATACACAGCAGTGGGAAAAAACAAGCAGCTTCTATATACAGCTGCCCCAATGATAAGGGGATAGTTGGGTGCGTTGGGAATCTCTTTTCAAACTGTTTTTGTGTCACCTCTTGGAATAGATACGAGATAGAAAAAAATAACATCGAGCAGCACTCAACCAGCTAGCCACGTTAATATCACAGCCACGGCTGTATTACAGGGCAAGACTCACCGAAAGGACAATGTAGTCAAAGGAGAAGCCATAGATCGACTTTTGACGTCTAATCTCTCTAGTTTGCAATATAAGCTGCACTATCTAGATAGGGTTAGCCAATTCTCTTTGGGTTGAAAAAGCAGGGGGGCATACCTTTGTGACGGACAGCAACGACTCGAGATCGTTCCTGAGCATCACTAGACTTGGGTGAAATCACCCTGGCACAATCTTAGTATTTGCCCCAAATATTGTTGTTTGTTCGAACGCGCTTAAAATTTGGTGGGGATTACCCGAAAAAGCCAGCAAAGTCAGAACTAAGAAAAATTAATCTTTCAAAACAACACTCTCACCGATCACAATCTGCTCCAGTCCAATTGGACACTCTACGAGTTTCAAATATCATCATGGACGAAATTCCTTTGTCAGACACTCCAAACAACCCATTAGCCGTGTACATTGAAAGGGCGAAGGTCACTTATCGAAGATATCTCGATCAGTCAACACCACACGTGAAGTACAGATGGAGCGCGTTCGGTGTGCTTCTTTTCATCTTCATGGCTCGCATACTATTATCACAGGGATGGTATATTATTTGCTATGGTCTCGGAATCTATCTATTAAATTTATTCTTGGCTTTCCTTCAGCCAAAGTTTGATCCATCATTACAACAGCAGATGGAAGATGAGTCTGCTGAGGCGGGCGATAACACAGACGAGTTCAGACCATTTATCAGAAGACTCCCTGAGTTCAAATTCTGGTACCGTGGTACCGTTGCCGTTGTTATATCTTTGTTCCTAACTCTGTTTCCATTCACTGATCTTCCTGTATTTTGGCCAATACTTCTGATATACTTTATCATCCTGTTTCTTTTGACGATGAGAAAGCAGATCCAGCAAATGATAAAGTATCGTTATATCCCATTCGACATCGGTAAGAAAAAATACGGAAGAAAATAGAGGCAACATCATTGGCGCTGTCATGACTTGCTATTGTACTAAGCAGATCGCGGACTTCAATAAACTATTATTAATGCTATTCAAGGTCCTAGGACATTTTCTTTTACTGTATCTACTCGAATTTTGGATTTCAATTGATAGATGGATGTGACATGCGCTGCAAACGACACTCTGAGTGTACCATAGCTCAAATGTGTGTGTCGCTTCTCGCAACTGTTCAACCTGGAGGGCGCTCTGATCACTATCTAATGATTCTTCGAAAGGTCCGCATCAATATCTTCAGATACTGCGAGAATCCTTAGCTTTCAACTGATGACAACATCAAGCATATCGTAAGGGTAGACCGTAAAGCAGCTGCATTCGCGGTTCCTTTATGTTTTTACAAAACATGTTCGCGCCTTGGTCAGGACCACACAACTTCTCCGTAGCTCGTAAAGCTTCGAATATGAGCGTGCCGAGCTCGCGATTCGACTCAATAACTCAGTTTCGCTCCTGGTCCTCACAAAGCTCCATAGAATAACTGAAAATGGCTATAGCTTGTATATTTCAGTCGTAACCCCCAAATATGCGAGACCACTCCTAACCGCTACAACCTTGGCACAACCCATTATATATCGAAGAACGACAGATCCAATAGCTTTCCCAGCACCCGTATATTGTAATTCCAGCTCTAATCACCTCCAGTCCCCGAAAAAGCCGAGGAAAACAGCAGCCACAGAGATAGGTCAAACTACTGTCAAGAGCCATACGCCAGCTTCCTTCGACCCTGGGAAAATGTAACTATCAGCTGCAAATGAAGCAGTATCTTACCATAATCATTTCAACATCAGAATCGCAGCCTTTGAGATCAGATACTCGGTGAGTGCCTATTTTCTCTATTGCTACACTGCCCACCTTGGGACTATTTTGTATTCCTTTCACCTCTATTTTACATGTCCAGTCATCCACAATTTCACTTCTCTTCCTTACACGCTCTCTGGTCCGCCTTGATGTTAGATTTCCCCTTTCAATTGGACCTAGAGCCCTCACCTAGCCCTGTGTGCGGTAACCCTTGCTACTGTCGCCAGAGTAACCGTAACCCTCGCTACTGTCACCAGAGCAGCCGTAACCCTCGCTACTGTCACCACAGTAGCCGTAACCCTCGATACTGTCACCACAGTAGCCGTAACCCTCAATACTGTCACCAGAGCAGCCGTAACCCCACCAACGATACCTTCATTAATTGCTCAATCAAAGCTCCCTACTTGCGCAGTCGTCTAGTTCGAGTAAACGCAGCCACTGGGGTATCCTCTCCACTAGTCAAGCCTCTCGCTTTAGTTCTCGTAAAAATTGCTCACAAACCAAGGATTTAAGAGTAGATGGATTTGTGTTGGCATGTTTACTTACACTACTCACGCTGCTAGTCTACTATCTCCGGTAAATACGTGATTTTTCCTGCATGAAGTAAGTGGCTCGCTCAAAATAAAGGAACTTTATTACTGCAGTGTTTAAAATCTGATCGGAGATAAGCCACGCTGGACAAATGTCGGCAATTGAGGAGAAAACTCAGATCAACTTAGAAGGGTTACGTAGATATATTCCGCTCATAGAAATGAATGACCTTCCTAACTTGGATTGATGGCTAGGTATGAGCGAGAAAGCTTGAGAATTTCCGGTCCTAGCCATATTGTCCTTCAATTGTAGCTTCATCCAGTAAGGGCAAAGCACTCTACGATTCTGGGAGAACTAATAGGCCCGAACAGTTACAATTCACAAAGAGGTGACTTCCTTTATGTAGTTAGACACTTCGGCCCCATGGGGTCAGGGGAAGGATGCTCATAAGTCGTTGGTAATGGAGCCACGTTCTTCTAGCGTGGCAGAACTCTGTGCTCCGATAAACATAGTTCAGCTATTTGACTTTATAACTAGCCTTCTCAAGGTTCAACTTTTTCACCATAAGAGTACAAAAATAGCGTAGATGTGCGGTCGCTATAGTGATTTGGAGAAAAGGTTTAGCAAGCGTCGGCTAATATATGCGTTAGCAGAGGTAAGGCTCTCGCTTTGAAGAACTAGTGTGATTAGTGGTGAATTATTCATCCGAAAGTGTTGAGTATGTGCCCTTCTTGTCTTTGAACGGCTTAAGTCTCTATTCTGGGCTGTCCATAAGTTTCAGGTAGTTCCAATTGATTATTTGTTCCTCAAAGTTTGTTAAGTGGTATACTACCATCCGGTTTTTGTGGATCTTCCATAGTTGTGTCATGATCTCCGAGCATCCCTATTTTTGAAACTTCTAGGTTGTATCTTTTCCAACTCCTGCGTCACTTGAGTCAATGTGAGTTTCCTGTCTTCCCGTCCATATATTGCAATCGCTGACCTCCCAGTCTTGATTGTGTCACCTGGTTTCAATATCAGGTTTACATCCGGACACCAACTTAGATCGCGATCTCGGTGTGAACATCCGAACACCATGTGTGGTTTTTGAGCCTGAGGTCAAAATCACTGTTGGGCTCTCGCTGGTTCTCGCTGGCACTATCAGACACTGGGGAGAACTTGATCGGAAACAAAAAGAAAAGCGGGCGGTGTGTGAGTTTGTCTATGCATACTAGAACAAACGCCAAAGATTCCTCTTGAAAAAAAAAAAAAAAAAAAAAGCTCACATGGATCAATGTCTCTGATACAGACTGACAGAATGCGGATGATCTCTTCCTTGAGTACTAGCGGGTGCGGTTCATTGCTGTGACATGATTATTTTGAATCACGGCCCATCGGAATGTTAGCTCTCACCATTGTGTTCCTCACTTGTGAACAGCTGCTGAGGCTAGACTCCAAGGTGACTCCAGAAGTGGGTTCACAGGCAAAGCTTCCTGAATCACACATTGACAAGTGAGCAATCCGTCTATACCCAAGTGCATCGTTGCGTTCAGACAGATATGACAGTGCTTGTGGTGGTTTCCAAGAATATTGCTTGACCCCAGTGCCACCTATACCTGACAGTGTCTCCATCTTCATCACCTTATACCGATTCCCACTCTCACTTTGGAACAAGCATAGATATTTCCTTTGAATGATTTTTGCGGAAGGACAATAGCGGCCATGACTGTTTTCGAAATATCTGCCAGCTCGCCATCTGACACCATCCACTTCTTTTTATCTTTGTTGCTTAGCAAGGAAGATTGAGATTGCCAAATAGGATCAGAGTATTAGTAGAAAGTGATAGAATTATAGGCGGCACTGTGAAGGGGAAAAAACCGCCAGACAAGACCATTGATTTCTGGTTCAATTTGAAAGGTTTTTTAGGCAGTGATAAAAAATTGCTTGCATGCGAGCATGTGTAGTCACTTTCGTTCCATATACAACTGATTTTGAGTCTCCCTAGGTGTCAAGAGCCGATTGACATCTGGCGGAAGCCTTAAATTTTTCTTGATACTCCCGATAACCGTGTGCGTGGAATATATTTCAAACAAAAAATCACCTGCGATAACACCAGAGAGTTTAGGCAGCGGAACGCGGCAGACTCTGATGTACGTGTCTACTGACACGCACTTCCCTAGCATAAGCCCGTGGTTGAAGTATATATCTGAGGTAATATCGGTGATCTGTAGTGCAAAGAAGAACGCATAGACTCTGCGCTGAACTTGGCAAAGTGGAAATTTTTGAAGACGCACTTGTATAACACAGTCATCTTGATAATTGTGTGAAACGAATATTTAGTCAGTTCTTGCTGTAGCAGCTTTTGCAATGACTTTGAGGTAGGTGACACAAAAAAGCGATCCTTCATCTTAGGTCAAGTTCAGAGCTTGTCGATAAGGCACCCAATTCTTTCGAGATTGCTTTCATTCTTCAGTATTAGAACCGATTGTGTAGACATGAGGTTGTTCTGATGAAGTCTGGTGCTTTTGTGAGTTTCGTTAAAAACAAGTTCGGCGGCTTCTTGTTATCTTCTCGCATAAAAACAAAGCCTTCCTTTTTTCTCGATTTTTGGGCAGGTGCCACAAAAATCGGTACATTTCGGGGTTTTTCTAATTAATCTCTCGAGTCTCACGCCCTTTATCCCCTTCGGAAAATTAGAACCCATAGAGCTATTTAATACATCATTTGTTTAGAGGAAGAGCGTCAAAATGTCCAAAGCAATTGCTCGCTCGATCAAAAATGTCGTCAATGGTTACTCAAGTGCACAGGTGAAGGTGAGAAATGGTGAGTTGTTATCCCCTGATGTCCCCCCATTTCGCTGATACTAACCAGATCTTTCTTCTAGCCACATCTAATGAGCCCTATGGGCCGAGCACCACTGAAATGGAAGACTTGGCAGATCTCACATATGAACAGTGAGTAATTCTATAACTAGTTTGTAATCAATAGATACTAACAGTCGAGAAAAGTGTGGAATTTCTTGACATAATGGATATAATCGACAAGAGACTCAACGATAAGGGAAAGAACTGGAGACATGTGGCCAAAGCTTTGACGGTGTTGGATTTCTTAGTTAGAACGGGATCAGAGAACGTTGTTCGCTGGTCTAGGGATAATCTTTACATTATTAAAACATTGAGAGAATTTCAGTATGTCGATGAAGAGGGTCAGGATCATGGCTCAATAATCAGAGTCAAAGCCAAAGAATTGACTTCTCTTCTAAGAGATGATGAGAGACTTCGTGCTGAGCGTGAGTTGCGTGCGCGCAGAAGAAATGGCAGTCATAGAAGACGCCGGGATGATGATGACGAGGAAGATGACGAAGATGAGGAGGCTGCTGCATTGAGAAGGGCCTTGGAAGAGAGTAAAAGAACTGCTGAAGAGGATGAGAGAAGAAGAAGAGCCGCAAATGGTGAGGATGATGGGTTGGCTGCGGCTTTGAGATTGAGCCAGGAAGAGGAGGAGGCTCGAAGACAAAGAGAGCTACAGCAGCAAAATCTGCTCGACCTATCGGATCCACAACCAGCTGTTCAATATGACATTTGGGGGAATCCGATTTATCCAAACAATGATTATTTGCTTCAACAGCAGCAACAGGCTTTGTTACAACAACAGTTGCAACAACAGGCTTACCTCGAACAACAACAACAGGCTTACCTACTTCAGCAGCAACAAGAACAACAGCAGCAACAGTATCTTCAACAGCAATATTTACAACAGCAATACTTGCAACAGCAACAGCTATTAGCTCAGCAGCAAGCTCAGCAGCAAGCTCAGACGCAACAACCAATGAAGAAGACAGGCTCGAACAATCCATTCGCAATGGGCAGTCAACAGACAATTCAGCACACCACTCAGCAGACACAGCCGCAGCAGACACAGCAGCAGTCTCAGCAACAGCTTTTCAAGGTCCCAACTGGTTCGCAGAAAAAGAATGAAGAGTATTCTGAGCTGAACACACTTTTGGCACAAGGTACTGGTATCGACACCTTTGGTAATGAGGGTAATTTGCGTATCCCAGCGCAACATACAAAGACTTCGCAGTTTATTAGCTCATCTGGTACTGGTATTCGTACAGATACAACTTCGGGAAACCCTTTCTTACGCACTCAGTATACTGGAGTTGCAAGTACAGGCATAGTCCCATCCTACACTGGTTACGGATTTGGTAATCAAAACCAACAGGCGCCATCCTCTCAACATTCTAACTACCAATCTCAGGGAAGTACCAATGAGCAGAGCCTGATCGATATTTAAGTCAAGGTTGCATGTTTATTTTGTCCCGTTTTGCGTTTTGTACTGTGCTTTTCTATAAATTTTTAAGGAAGACTTCATTCGATTACCAAGGTGTTAATCATGATTATAAATAATCATTGATGCGTCACACTGTGCTCTGTATTACCTCTTCAAAAGTTTTTTATAAACGAGATTATCCGTCTCATCTGTATAGATGTAGCCCGTCTCATCTAGGAACGTTTGGAATTTATCTCCATCAGCAGGTGGAACATCAAATCCTGCCAACACCTTCCCCATATCTGAACCATGGTTTCTGTAATGGAACAATGTCAAGTTCCACTTCCCTTTGAGACATTCCAAAAATTTTGTCAAGGCCCCAGGTTTTTCTGGGAACTCAAAGCTGAAAAGCTTTTCGTTTGGCAAATTAGCAGAGCCACCAACCAAATAACGGCCATGAGATTTTGCCATTTCATTCTGAGAGATATCAATTGCAGAGAATCCCATATCGTCTAATGCCTTCACAACCTGAAATATCTCTTTCTTACGATCAACGACTGAAAATGAGGTATAAATATATGCCTGTTGGACATCGCTGCCATTTTCTTGGTTTTCATTATAGCGATAAGAGAACTCTGTAACTGTTCTTGGATGAATGATACTTTGTAGTTTTTGGAAAGAACCGGGAACATCAGGGATTGAAATCAACATGAAAACTTCTTTACCTTCACCCAATACTGCTCTTTCAGAAACAAACCTTAGTCTATCGAAATTCATATTGGCGCCTGACAGTACGGGAATATAGGTTGCTTTGGAATGGTCAAACTCAGGGTGGTCTTCGATATAACGTTTCATCCCGGCAACAGCCATAGCGCCAGAAGGTTCGACAATAGAACGAGTATCTTCAAACACATCTTTGATGGCTGCACAAATTTCATCGGTATCAACTCTAACAACCTCATCAACAACTTCTGAGCATACTTTGAAAGTTTCCTCACCCAAAATCTTCACCGCAGTACCATCAGCAAACGCTCCAACGGTGTTGAGTTGAACTCTTCTCTTAGCATTTAATGATTGATTCAAAGCATCAGCGTCAAATGTCTCTACACCGATGATCTTAACGTGAGGTGCAATTCTTTTCAAGTATGATCCAATACCAGAAATGAGACCACCACCGCCAACGGCACAAAATACGGCAGATATTTTTTCGCCATTAGTTTGACGCAAAAGTTCCATAGCAATAGTACCTTGACCAGCAATGACATAGGGATGGTCAAATGGTGGAATGTTGGTCATCCCATTCTCTTCTGATAATCTGGTGCACTCTCCCTTTGCAGAATCAAAATCCTCACCGTATAACACAACTTGGGCGCCTAGTCTTGAAACGTTTTGATATTTGATGCTTGGTGTAGCAACTGGCATGACGATGGTTGCTGGGATACCCATCTGCTTCGCAGAGAATGCCACACCTTGGGCATGATTTCCAGCGGAGCAAGCAATTACACCTTTACTTTTAGCCACTGGATCTAATTTGGCAATCATGTTATAGGCACCACGTAGTTTGAAACTAAACACGGGTAGCAAGTCTTCTCTTTTCAAAAGAACCGTAGAACCTGTCTTGTGTGATAGTGATATGGCAGGAGTCAAAGGGCTCTCTTCTATAACGTCGTAAACTCTTGACGTTAGTATCAAGCGCACATAATCTGGGCGGCCATTAGGTAAAAGATCTTGTTCTTGAAGATCTGGATACAAAGATGCAGGGGATGAATAGTATCTTATAGTAGCTGCCAGCGGACGCCTCAATGAGGCAGCTCTTCTAGCAACTAACACAGTCATTATGGGGTTCCCACACTTGAAAAAACGGGACAATTTGTGAGTATACAAGTTGGCGCGAGCGTTGTAGTCATAACCGAACCATCTTTTTGTAGTTCTTTTTTTTTTTTTTTTTTTTTTTTTTAAATTTCAACTAGCCGATGAGCCTGGGATTCCGGCTCAAAGATACTGGACTACAAATTGTACTGATGATGTACCTTATATAAATAGCTTATAGCTTGTTATACACCTTGACACAGTCGTTTGCAACAGCAGATGCGGAAGCTGGGTTGACACCAGACACCACACGCTCATCAATGACGCTGAATGGACCCCAAGGCTCAGCTGGGGCGACCAACGTAGCACCAGCTTCCTTGATGATTGCCTCGTTGGTTTTCAAATTGAACTTATTCAAAACATGAGTCAACCCCATTTGATCTTCAGCTTCAGCAACGAAGCATGTGAGACGTTTGCCATTCACAATGTCTTTCAATCCAGCAAAGATGGCTGGGCCGTGGCAAACAGCGGCGACAATACCACCGTTTGCGTAGATCTTTCTTGCAATATCTTGCAACCCCTTTGCTGTTGGGAAATCGAACAATGTAGCATGGCCACCTGCCGCGAAGAAGACGGCATAGTCATCAGCGTTTACATCGGAAGCCTTCTTGACATTGGCCAAGTCCTTGTGGATGGCGGCAGACTTGTCGTTGTACTCTTTCAAATCCTCTTCAGAGATAAAAGTTGGGGGAACAAGCGAATGGTCATCTAAGCCATAGGTACCAGTTTCAGAGACAAAGTCAACGGCGAACCCAGCTTGCTTGAAAACATGATAAGGATGGGCGATTTCACTCCAGAAGGCACCGGTCTTGGCACCGTCGTCGTAGAAAACGTCGTAGTAAGAACTGAGAGCGATTAATGCCTTTTGTGGTAGAAGAGCTGGAGCCATTGTATTGTGATTAATTTCTGCAAAATTCTTGCCACAAGGAACTACATAATATGGGAAATCCTGCCCTTTATATAGAAAGTTCTTGGATATATGCAAGATTTGTTCAAATTGCTATAACGGTTCAAGCACCAAAATGCCGCTGGCTCAAGGGTGGAAAGTCCGACAGGCACATAAATGCCGTTGAAATATCGAGCTAATTACTAATTGTAAAACTTGAAATTTGATGCGGCATCCAGTGGGGCTACAAGGGTATTGATTGTTGTAGTTTAACGACGTCGTTGACGAGCCGGATATCAACTTGATCACTGGTGACCACCAATCAATTCGCCAGGTTAATTTACAGCTTGCTACTAGAAGTTGATTTCCCTGATCATCCATGCATATGATATTATTATATAATTGCTAGAAATCTGTATACGCCTATACGATCTTGATGGCAGCGTCTAAAGCCCGGATCTTGGAAGACCGATCATTTCATGTATAGAAGAGGCTAGAAAAGTAGACCGGGTTTCAACAGTTCGGGAATTGTCTTATTTGCACAATCATTTTATTTCCTGATCAGTCGGTTCAACGTTATGCACGCGGTAAATTTCTGTATTGACACATTAATTTTCACGATTTCTACTAAAAGCGACAGTTTCCCACCGGTTTGATATAAAATTGAGCACACAGAATTGGTACCATATGAAAATTGTCTAATAATACTGCATTAAATTGTGTGATGTCAGGGCCGCTAATGAACCTTTTATGATTGTATATATCTTTAAGCGCCTCATGATGCTACTGATAGTGTAAATTTACTGGTTGTAGTATCAAAATCAATATCAGACGTAATATATAACTCGACTTTAACTAATCAATAATTAAATAATTAAAATTACCGCCGCCCGCCATGCGCAGATAATTATGAATTAAAGTAAAATATATATATACACACTAAACACGACTTATCCTTCAACTCACAACTTTCAATTATAGGAAAATATATTGAGCTGTTGTGTGGGGGATCCTCGCAAATTTGATTGTTGACATGAAAAATTCCTCCGAGATCTCCAATTCAATGAGTCAGCCTTCAACACTGGGCGCATGTTTTGATCCACCATGGCAACCGAACAGAAGAAAAATGACCAACAACCAGGGGGCTACATTGGTTTCGTTGCTGGTGTCTTTTCAGGTATAGCCAAAAACACCGTGGGTCACCCTTTCGACACAATCAAAGTCCGTCTTCAAACTGACTCCACACGGTTCAAAGGCCCCATCGATTGTTGTTACAAGACTTTAAAGACTCAGGGGATCAGGGGATTCTATCTTGGGTTCACCCCACCCCTTGTAGGCTGGATCCTTATGGATTCAGTCATGCTAGGATCATTGCATAACTATAGACGCATCATCAAAAGAAATTTCTATCAAAATGACGAAAGACTAGACCTCAAGGGCCATATATTCGCAGGTGTTTTAGCCGGCTGGACCGTTTCTTTCATTGCTGCACCGGTAGAGTTGGCCAAAGTGAAGCTGCAAGTTCAATACGGGGCAAAAAATAACAAATATTCTGGTCCCATCAGTGTCATCAAGGAGGTTTATAAGACGAATGGATTAGGTATCAACGGTCTTTATAAAGGCTTGATTTCCACTTTAATCTTTAGAACAAATTTTATTACATGGTGGGGTAGTTATGAACTGTTCACGAGGTATATGAAAGAAAATACAAAGATGAGTGACTTTGCAATCAATTTTTGGGCTGGTGGGTTTAGTGCCTCTTGTTTCTGGATCACCGCTTATCCATCTGATGTTGTGAAATCCTATCTTTTGGCAGATGACAAGTTTAATGGGTCATTCAAAAGTTGGAAAGCTGCTGCAGTAGAGATTTACCACACCAGAGGTTGGCGTGGTTTTACAAAGGGGTTTGTTCCATCCATTCTGAGATCTTTCCCTGCAAATGCAGCAGCTTTGGCAGCTTTTGAATCCGTCTTAAGGCTTGCAGGTGCTTCGTCGACATAGAAGGAGGCCATACAATAGACTCAGTTTGATTGTTCAGTATCCTCCTGGTTATCCTGGTGTTGCAAATTTAGCTCCCACGGCTTCTTTCTCACTTGTGTCTTGCTCTCACTGCTTTGTCCCTCGAGTACTGTATCTGGTACCTGTATAATCCCAGGAATCTCCTTCTCCTTCCCACTGAGTATCATCTCGACGATCTTGTTGTAGTTACTTGAGTACTCCGGTTCACTGCGATTCTTTCTCCATTCTTCATAGTCCTCTATATTCATGATATTACCAGTCTCTTTACAAAAATAGAAAGTCTTTGCCTGCATCACGAGACGTTCTTTATCCTCTGGCTTTATATCAGTAACAATCTCCTGTACTCTCTCATCTTTACTCTGATTCAATTGGTCTAGATACGCTTCAAACACGTTCTCCAACCCATTCTACCCTTGGTTAGCAATCAGTATTTGCTTTCACCTGATAACTCAAACTTACTTTGAAGTCCTCTTGGTCAAAATCAAAGGCCTCAAACTGGCGATATACGTCCTCTTGGCTGTCCATCTTCAGTGTTTACAAATGTGTAGAGGGATTTCTTTTGCTTCCCATATGAAAAATCTCGAAACCTTTAATACAAAACAACACAACAACGTTGTTAACTACAACAATGCCAAAGCCACCAAAATGTGCCTCACTCGTTTCAACCAGAACCATTGTCATATTGTCCGTGATTGTGAGACTCGGATTCTGGCTGTTTGGCAAGTATCAAGATGAACACATGGAGGTCAAGTACACAGATATCGACTATCTCGTGTTTTCTGATGCGGCTAAATACGTTCATGACGGAGGCAGCCCTTACATGAGAGAGACATACAGATACACACCGCTACTCGCCTGGTTATTGCTACCGAATAGCATTTGGTTGGATTTTGGAAAGCTGGTATTTGTCGTGTGTGATGTCATCACCGGTATTCTCATAATCAAAGTACTGGCACTGGCTGGTATCGATGGGTTCAAAAGGGCTTTACTTGCATCCATATGGCTTTTGAATCCAATGGTGATTACCATTTCAACCAGGGGTAGCTCTGAGAGCGTTTTAACCGTTTTCGTTATGTGGTTTGTGTACTATTTGATCAGGAAAGATGCCCTGAAGAGCGGACTTTTGTGTGGGTTGGCAATCCATTTCAAGATATACCCTATCATCTATATCTCCACAGCACTATTGTTTCTTACAAATTACACAAACTTAAGGGTCCTATTGAAAACTCCTTTGGCAATCGTCAATGAGGCCACGGTTACTTTTGCATCAGCGGCCGCTATATCGTTCTCATCACTCGGAGCTTTAATGTACGCAATGTATGGCTACGAATTCCTGGAGAACTCTTACTTCTACCATCTCATTCGGACTGACCATCGTCACAACTTTTCCGTTTACAACGTGTCCCTTTACTTCACATCCGCTATACCTCATGGTGTCGATTTTACGAAAATAGCATTCATCCCACAGTTGGTCCTCTCTGCGATTTTGATTCCATTAGTGTTCACAAAGAAATCCTTGATTGATACTCTTCTTCTTCAAACTTTTGCATTTGTCACGTTCAACAAAGTGATTACTTCTCAGTATTTTATCTGGTTTCTGATTTTCTTGCCAATCTACTTACGAAACTCAAGTCTAATATCGACAAATAAGACACAGGGAATGATCTGTTTGGTACTGTGGGTTGCATCACAGGCTACATGGCTGTTCAATGCATACAAGTTAGAATTTTTGGGAATCAGCACATTTTATCCTCAACTTTTGGCAAGTTCAACATTTTTCTTCCTCTCAAACGTCTATATACTTGGTGTATTCATGGACGATATAGCCTCGAAACCAAAAGACAGCACAAGCCACATATGAAAGAAACTTAATTCTCATAAAAGCAACCATCGACGCCAAACTTTCCAATGACACCTGTTGGCATCCAACCTTCAGAACCTACCCTTTCACCATTGATAGTGGCCCTCTTGAGCTCCTCATCACCCACAGGCTTACCAATGGTGAATCCACGTATACACAGCTCCCCATTGCGTTTGTCAATATCGAGTTGTTTGTATCGGTAAAGTTTGATCTCTAATGATAATGAAGACGCACCACGATTAACCAATTTAGGATTGCTAAAGACTCTGTAATCGTAGAAGTTAGTAGCCAGGACAGCCCCAATGACGCCTGGAACGAACCGTTCAGCAATTGCCCTAGCGCCGGTTAAAACTCGGATCATGTTCAGATCATGACTCGATATACCTTGGGGAGTCTCATCCCCAATATATATGAGCTTCAAAGATCTGTATTCATTAAGCATACCAGATGTCGAGAAAATACCCTCAGAAAGCAAATGAAGCGCTCTGTATATTTTGAGACGATGGAACCAACCGAACCCAGTCCGGCTAAGGAAATACCTCTTGGCGAATTGTGAATCTATCGATAGGATCGAAGGTTTATAATCAGCAACTGCGTTCTCGAAGGAAGACTCCCTCGTGGTGCCCAAGATAACAGAGCCACCAAACAATATAACAGCAAATATCTTGGGCCAATATTGGATAGAGCTCTCGGGATAACCTATCAAGAGTTTTTCTTGGCCTAACTCATGTCCTAATGGTAGCGATTTAACCACCGCAGCCACGGCACTGACAAAATTCTGGTGAGTGTATGAGGTAGTGATAAAATTATGGGTATCTATCAAGGGAATTCCCTCGTCATATTTTGGGTCATAGCTGTATTCAAACTTGTCGTCCCTAAGAGCTTCCAAATCACCTAACTCGCTCCAATTGAGCACATGTTCGTCCTGGAACTCTTCAGCGGGATTCGAGCATAAAACGAGTATTTTCTTAAACTTGAAAGATAAAACGTGTTTCAATTGATTTTCATCCACTATCAGTAAATCAACATCCGGTTGCGATCTGGGTAAATGATTGAATGTGTGCACAGCGAGTCCATGGACCCAACATGCCATGCTTGTAACAAAGCCTTGAAACGTATAAGTAGGCACGCAAATACCAATTCTGTAGCAATCATTATGTGTGAAGAACTGGATCAGCCGCTTGTAAATGGCGTTTAGATTATCAACATCACATATAATCGGAGTTTGTCCATGGAACGTGAATCGAGCTTCTTTGTTCTTTTGACTCATCACCACGGACCAGATATCTCTGAGATTGCCATTTCTCAGCCTGAATCCCTGCCTGATCTGGAGACCCGTCAAAAGGGGCATCCCATGAGGCGTTTGATTATTTCTATAAACAGCTGTCTCATTCTCTTTACGAGTCCCAGCTATATTAGCCTGTGAATTCAAGGCAATCTCATGGATATCACGTTGCGATTCGAGATATTTTGAGTAGAAAAATGACAGAGTCACTATGGATAGAGCCACAAGAACCAACGTCTTGAGCATCTTGTCCTTTGGCTAGTAATTTTGGAAATTGGGTGAGAAACTCGAAGATCAATGAGGACCTTGTCTCGTATAACCGATGTGGTGTTGTGATGTTTTATGTCTCTTCAAGCTACACACAAAGTCATATTAATCACTACCTGAAAACATTATATTCATCTATCATTCTCCGCTCTCAACTCTCCCCATTTCATTTTCAATTTCCTCTTTCTATCGTCTTCTTCTAACAGCTCTTTGATTTGATTCGTTAGCCTCTCCGCGATGCTATACGCCTTCTGAGAACACTCCATGAGAGTTAGCGCGTCCATTGGTAGCCCACCGGCTTTTGTTATCTGACAAATCTCTCTGTTCTTGTTGATAGTCACAGTCAAAACACCATCTTTGAAAAGGTCCTCTTGTAATGTCGTATCGATAACGTAAATCTCATTGGAGTCACCTTTGATATTCTCCTCTATACCATGAGGGTTGAAAAATGCAAAAGATACACAGATTGGCACATGTAGAATACTCAACTCCACAGGTTCCCTTTCATCTATAGAATGTACAATGACTTGCTCTCCGGATACGGTGATATCATTTTTTTTGAAATGTTGTAAACCGGTCATAACAGCGATACAACTAGCATCGATGAATCCACCATCGTAATCCAAAAAATGAACATCAGCCCTGATACACCAACATTTGCTCCCAGCAATTATGCATAAACTCTCGAGATCTAAAGCTCCAGATCTCCTCACAGCCTTCTCTACTGCTCTTGAAATCAACAGCTCATCGTCGGACTGACGACCGTTTTCAAACATTGGTGAAGCCATTGGACTGATCTCAGTGGCTACAGAGAACAAGCCTTCAAAAGGTCTATCCTCAAAGGGAGCGACAATTTCTGCGCTTATACGACATACAACTCTAGTTTTGCCCATCTTGACATCAACATACCCATATTCTTCGCCTAGTTCAATCTCCACGGGTCTAAACTCATCCAGCTCGCGCCCATCTGTCCTTATCCCTTGTTTCAATGCCTCAAGAACAAACTCCCTTTCATTATTGGATACGTCAATACCCTTTGCCATGGTCTATTCTCACCAAAAGATAGAGCTCTCTTGAAACTAGGCTCTCTGCGCTTGATAAAAAGTTTTATATAGAAACATCCAGACACCACGTTTACAATGCTTCGATGGCGATCTAAATAGAGCTCTCTCTACAATTTCCGACTCAATATGAGCAAAGATTTCTCAAAAACTCAAGGTCATCCAGCTTGATTGAGCAATGTTGAGATTAGTCACGAGAACACCAAATTGGAGAGTTCCAACTAGGAATTTCAAGCTCCTCGAGAGCGTTACAAGGGCATATTCTACTCAAGGTCCGCTATCGTTCTTTCAACAGGACCAACTTCCAGCTAATACCGTCATAAGATTTGTGCCTCAGCAAACAGCATGGGTCGTGGAGCGTATGGGAAAGTTCCATCGTATCTTAGAGCCTGGACTCGCGTTTCTTTTCCCCTTTATAGATAAGATTCAATACGTGCAGTCGTTGAAAGAGGCTGCCATTGAGATTCCATCGCAGAGTGCAATCACTTCGGATAATGTCACGTTAGAGATGGATGGTGTTCTTTACATCAAGGTTATCGATGCGTATAAGGCATCCTATGGGGTTGAAGATGCCGAGTATGCCATTTCCCAATTGGCACAGACAACAATGAGATCAGAAATCGGTCAGTTGACATTAGATCACGTGTTGAGAGAGAGACAGACGTTAAACCATAACATTACCTCTGTTTTGAACGAGGCTGCCGCTGAATGGGGACTCAAATGTCTTCGTTACGAAATCAAAGATATCCATCCTCCACAGAACGTCTTAGAAGCTATGCATAGACAAGTTTCTGCTGAGAGATCGAAAAGGGCGGAGATTCTAGACTCTGAAGGTCACAGACAATCGGCGATCAACATTGCTGAAGGTGAGAAGGCATCACAAATTTTGGCTTCTGAAGGTGTTAGGGCTAAGAGCATCAATGAGGCCCAAGGTGAAGCTGAAGCTATTCTCGCTAAAGCTCACGCAACCGCTGAAGGCATCAAGCAAATCGCCAAGGCTATCAATGAGACACCGGGTGGTAAGGATGCCGTGGCATTACAAGTGGCTGAACACTACGTCGAAGCCTTCGGTAAACTAGCGAAGGAGAGCAACACCGTTATAGTACCTGCTGGGTTAAATGACATGGGTTCATTCATTGCTAGTGGGTTGGGTATCTACAACCAGGTGAGTCAATCTGTGAACAAGGATAAACAGATTGAATCTAAGGTGGAGGAAGTAAAAAAGTGAACCTAAAGAAAGTGGAAATAAGATCATTTGTATATATCGTGATGAAAGAACTATCGTAGATTTATCTCTTGAAAAGCATATCAAGAGGGCCACTAGATACTTTGATTTTCTTTTTCAGCAGGGGTTTCTTCTTTGCTGGACCTTTCGTTTGTGGGCCTGATCGTTTGTTCTCAGCATTGAGCCTATTCATATTAGCCAAATTGTCTTCTGCCGCTCTCCGCTCTGACCGCTGTTTCTGTAAATTATCCAGATATTCATCTAAAAGTTTGGAGTCATATGATTCAAAAAGTCTATTCATCCATGATGGTGAAAGATAGGAACCAATCAAAAAAATTGAGAATTTCTGTAAAGCTAGTTTGGATATATGACTCGGTATTGACTCATCCAGATTCACAGGGTTCAACATGGGCTTGATTGTGGTTTCATGAATGGATTTTGGGAAATTTGAGGCAACACGATCAACTTTATCTTTCAAAAGCAAGAGTGTCTTCTTCTCGGAGTATCTGTAGAATTGTTCATCACCCTCGGTAACAAAGTCACAAATTCTCTGCAAGGATCTCTTCATCATGTCTTCGGGGAGATGTTCCAAGCCTGATATCTCCTCCTGCATAGCGTCAAGCAAGTCCTCACTGGACTGAAATCTTTCAAATTGCTTCCCATCCTGCAATTTTCTTGTAAAGAAGGCAATCAGGATAAATGTTAAATCGAACTTGGTTGACACAATCACATTTCCATCCTCTAAAATGAGCCCCTTACCGTCGGATCCTTCCAATATGTGCGACCTCACAGGTTTGCCATCCTTTTTCGTCACGGGCCGGAGATAATTGGTTTTATCATGGGGATTATCACCATCAACTTCACGCAACTCGTATAATTCAGTGTCTGAGAGTAGAAAATTGACTGTTTCGCCAGTATGTGGATGCGGGAGACTCACAATCCTGAGTCTTTCGGACCCGGAAGGGATATATAGGATCTTCGCAGATTCAAGAGACATTGGGGACTATTAATCCCTGACGTTGCACGATTCTCCGAGCACGTTTGATCTTTCCCATTCCATCTTCTCGTGTCGCGTTCGTCTTACGCGTTCGTGTTTGTGAGATATTCCGGCTTGACAATTCCGAATTCCGACAGAGAACATTATTAGATAATCAGAATTAATGGCATCATAGAGATTTGAGCTTTCGTAGCATCCTGATGTTCATGGCTTCAGTCAGACAAAGCGACTAGAGGAAAGCTGTGGATCCAATCAATGCTAAACAACAGGCAAAAAGGTGTATTTCCTCGGACATTATGTCGATGATTTTGATCATGTACTTATCAGGTCACGAGACCTAACCGGAAATGATTGGAAATAGCAACCAAAACGCACACAAATACCAAAAGAGAAAAAGGTCAGAGCTTGTAAGATCAATGGCGAAGCAGATATTCAGATGGACCATGTTTCATAACGTAATTCATCAACCAGTCTTGTAATCTCAATCAATTCCGAGGGCGCTGGGAGTTATTGAATATGTGGTGTTCTGGTGTTTGCTAGATTTCACTTTATGGCACTAACAATGCATTGCGTCTTCAATCTACGCCTCTCATTGTTGAAACACCTCATATTACTCATGGGTGTCCATTCTTTATGGAATATACTAGAGCCATCGGCTCGTCCCGTTCGGCTAGAGTCTCTCAGCAGGAAGAAGATGGCTGTGGATGCCTCAATCTGGATATATCAGTTTCTCAAAGCTGTTCGGTCTGAGCAGGGAAATGCACTTCATTCCTCTCATGTAGTTGGGTTCTTTAGAAGAATCTGCAAGTTACTGTTCTTTGGAATCCAGCCCGTATTTGTCTTTGATGGTGGGGCTCCCTTGTTGAAGAAAGAAGTGATTAGGAAGCGCAAAGAGAGAAGACAGGGCAAGAGAGAAAATGCTGAGAAAACGGCACAAAAATTGCTGGCGATGCAGTTACAGAAGACGCATGAAAGCAATCAGAGGAAAGTAGCACAAAAGCCAGCTACAACTGATGAAGACATAGAATACCGATATTTGGATGAAGGCGTGAGGCCTACTACGTCGGAACCAAAGAGACAGTTCAGAGGATCGGACGATTATGACCTTCCACAGATAAAAGGGTTTGAGTATGAGAGAAAAGATGCAAGGATCTTATCAGAAGACGAGTTCAAAGATCTGACTGAACATCTGGATGAACTTGAGGGCATAGATTTAAACACCATCGATCCGGCTTCCAAGGAATTTGAGGAGCTTCCTTTAACCACACAATACATGGTCTTGTCACAGCTCCGATTAAGATCAAGATTGAGAATGGGTTATACAAAGGAGCAATTGGAGGATATTTTCCCAGGAAGTATGGATTTTTCCAAGTTTCAAATCCAGATGGTACAAAAGAGAAATTATTTTACTCAAAGGTTGATGAATATGACTGGGATGGGTGGGGATGCCAGTCAAGAGGTGCGAAGAATTGCCAGTGAGAAGGATCGTGCATATAAGATTCAAAAAACTGAAGGTGGATGGGCATTAAGCTTGGAAGACGACTCGGGAATTTCATCAGCGAATCCGGTGGATCTCGAAAAAGAAGAGAAAAGAGAAAGAGGAGAACCAGTATCCGATGATGATGCAGACTGGGAAGATGTCGAATTGACAGCAAAGGATAATAAACGGCCAAGTCAAAGTATAAGTGCTCTACCATTGCCACCTGCTACCTCAAATGTTGCCGGTGAGTCAACTTTGAGATCTTTCACTTTTAGTCCTTCCAAATCGAGGATAAAGAAAGTGAATACCAGATCCATCGATGATGACGAAAATAGTGAAGATGAAGCACTCAGACAGATAGAGGAGATCGAGTTGATGGAAGCCATTCAAAGGTCGAAAAAGGAGCTCAAAAAAGAGCAGGAGATGGAGAAGGAAACCTTAGGAAGACGAGAGAGGCCTGTTGTCAATAGCAATGACTTTGAGAATCTTCCGTTTGATTTTGGAGCGGTAGAATCTGCAAAAGAGCCCTCTAAAGGGTCGAATTCGGAGCCAATCCCATCAATGCCCACGACTTCGTCTATCTTGAAACCACAAGACCAAAAACTTAGAGCAGAGATGGATCACCTCTTGTACTTGAAATCGAATGACGGGGACACTACTATCAAGAAAATCCCTGATTCTGCTACCAAACGACAAAAGCAAGCAGATATCAACAAACCTGTGGTGAGTGTGCCATCATGGTTTAGTCAATCCTTGATCAATCCACATCAGGGGAAAAACCAACTAGACGGAAAGAAGCAGGAGACAATAAGAAAAGAGGACGAAAAACTTGGACTGGTTTCTTGGAGTGAGGCAAAAGAACTGCTTGAAAAGCAGAAAGACGAGGAAGAAGAGGATGAGGTTCAAATTTTTGAAAATCTCAATACCGAAAGTTTTAAAAAAATCGCTAAAGAATCAACAAACAACATCCCAGGAGCTGAAGAACCTTTGGAGGTTCAGAAAGTTGCAGATTCTGAAGGACGCAATGACCGAAGCAACTCCGTTACTGGAACGCCTCCACCTGCGCTCGATTACGAGTTTTATGAGTCTGAAGAGGAAGAACTCAATGAACAGTTGGAGAAGGAAGAGGAGGAACACGTTCAGTTCCAGAAGGAGTTAAATCCCCATGTTCTAAACACATTCATTGAAGATGAGAAGTACCTGAAGGCACAGAAGAGGAAAGAGATGCGTGATGCAGATGAGGTCACAGCCACGATGATTCACGAAGTGCAGCAGCTTTTAGCACGATTTGGAATCCCATATATCACTGCTCCGATGGAAGCTGAGGCACAGTGTGCCGAGTTATTGAGACTAGGTCTCGTGGATGGGATAATAACGGACGATTCAGATGTTTTCCTATTCGGAGGTGATAAAGTTTATAGAAACATGTTTCACGAAAAGCACTATGTGGAGTTCTATAATGGCAAGGAGATTGAAAAGCTCGGACTGAACAGGATGAAGCTAATTGAATTGGCTCATCTTTTGGGGAGCGATTATACGGAAGGTCTCAAGGGCATCGGACCTGTCAATGCCATGGAGATATTGGCAAATTTTGGTGGATTGGTAGAGTTTAGAGATTGGTTTATGGCTGGTCAGTTTGATGTGGAGAAACAAAAGACTGAAAATTCTTGGGAGAAAGGTTTACGGAAGAAATTAGTGAAGAACGACGTGTTACTCGACAAAACGTTCCCGGACAAACGTATCGACCAGGCTTACCTTGCTGCAGAGGTTGATCATGACAAGACAGAATTTGTATGGGGTTCTCCAGATTTGGATAGATTACGTACATTTTTGATGTCTACAGTGGGATGGTCGCAAGAACGTGTTGACCAGGTGCTCGTGCCATTAATCAGAGATTTGAACAAGAAGAAGCGTGAGGGTACCCAATCGACGCTTGGTGAGTTTTTTGATGTGGATGGCGCTGGAGTGAAAAGGAAGCGTATGAATAAGCGTATGACTGAAGCGAGGGATAAGATGATCAAGCGGAAGAAGTAAATGATAATGATAATGGTTATGAATGCATGAAGCAATGAGTTGTAGAACATAAAAGCGGTGATCCGGACCGTTTAGTCTAGATCATTAAGCCGGTGTTATAAGGAGCCACTGGATCAGTCACATGACACACTGGCTTTTCTTTTCTTTTCCTCAACTGAAATTTTGAGCTTTGCGCCGTTGTCGGCATCTTTGCCGTCATCCGGGATTTTTGTGACTCACAGCCGAAAGGTGACACATCCTTCAACCAAAAACTTATAAAAGGCACCGGGGAAAGCCACCAAAGCCCCAAACTCATATCAAGACATCAAAGCCTTGTCCACTTCGAAGTGACTAAAGCCTCCGGTATTTGGGCTTTTCTCTCTGGTTTTTGCTTCCATCGTCTTTTTTTAAGAAGTCACAATCTCGGAAGTTGGAACTAATCCCCCACACTCAACACGCAGAGCCCCAAGTCACGCCATCTCTCTACGTTAACCACAAAGCAATCTCGCACAACTTCCACAACAATAATTCACGATAAGTCAATCAACACTTCACGCTTTTTCCATCCTCATTTCTATTTCCTTGCATCCCGTCATCACGCTAATGTCCGTTTAACCCCCTATAGATTATAAAGCATTTATACAGACACTTGCTCTCACGATCCTGGGGACTGTTGTGCCTTGATATCCATTCTTCATTCAATATGTCCTTGAGCTCATCTTGTCAACCAACCGCACACTCCTCTTCTAAGAAGAGCATTCTCATCACTCCACCAAACTCGACTTTGGACACTTCAAGCGTACCTGATAAGCATGAGAAGGTTCTGTTGGTTCAAAATTACGTGCACCGAGCTTCAGCATATATAACGTCTCTTTGGCTCAATCCAACCACGAACATCAAATCTCTGTTCGATGTCGCACCCTCGAAGCTAGAGGGATACGAGCGGTTTTTAAAGGAGGTTCTTAAGCGTTCAAGATGCTCCATGGTGGCTTTGAAGGTCTCGCTGTACTATCTATCGAAGTTGGAAACTCAGATCAGGGACAGACTGGTTAACAAAAGTCTGTACCTCATGTGTCCTAAGAAAGTCTTTCTAGTTTGTCTTATTCTTAGTTTCAAGTTCACCTATGATTTCAATTACTCCTTCAAGTCATGGTCCAAGGTTAGCGGGCTCTCTATATCTGAGATGAAAAAATTGGAGATGCAAGTACTCAAAGCTTTGGATTATGACCTGAACTTGAAAGATGACTATGAGCAGTGGAGTCAGACGGAAGCTACTAATTGTCCGAGCCCTTTTAACAAGAAGAGAACTATAGAGGAATCAGCAGAGCTCAATAAGAGGGTTAAAGTATGTTCCTAGAGCATTGTTAGTATCGAAAAACTTGTAGCCCGTAGTGCTTTGATTACGTAATAAGAATTTATCGGAGCGCCAGACTTCAACTTCATCAACTCGAAACCAGCCGTGAACCAATTTCGAGAGGACAGTTATAATGGAGGAACCAGTGAAATACGGTGCGAGCATAGAAGCTAATAAAAAGGTGTGTAATGTCCTTGATTACTCGAAATAGCTCGCAGCACTAACGCAAGTAGACTTTCCAATACGTCCAAGATTACACATCTCTGGTATTAGGTACAGCTGCCGGTATACTTCAGTTTGAGTCAACCTTGGGGATCGCATTCTTTATTGCCACCACTCTTCTTGTGGATACGCTATTCATATTGACATACTGCTCCAAAAAACCCTCCAAGTTCTTCATATCCCCATTGAAAAATATCTACATTGACGGCTTTGCGCGATCATTGACGGCATACTTGATGAGTTGGACTTTAGCTTATGCCCTTGTACAATCATGAAAAACTTAACGTAACGTGCTCGTCTATTGAGGTAGCAACTATACAATATCAAAATCCCGCACAGGTCTAGTCTCCTCTAACTCTACACTTCTCCATAGTGATTCCTTCTCTCTAGCATCTCCGAACTTCTCATAAATCTGTGATAATAACCACCAAACTTCTGTTGTATGAGCACCTCTAAAGGTCTTTGAAACGGTTTCAAGCAAGATTTTCACTCTCGCAATCGCTGCAAGTTTATCCTTATCAGAGATGAAAATCTCCCCGTTACTATTAAGTATCAAGTTTGATAATCCAATTATGGCCACCAAACAATACCGGTCCAACATCAATGCATTTTCAAACTCTTGCAAAGACAGCTTAGGTCTAGACGATGCCGTGAGCAATGCCAATGCCGAATGTGTTTCCGCAGTTGGCTTATATGCATTCTCAGCTTCTACTATTGATTGTTCAGCTTCTGTGTAGAGTTTTAGCTTGGAATATATGTTTGCCGTCAAAAGCCACATCTGTTGCAAAAGTTTCTTTGTAGAAATTGCTGAGTTCTTTATGGAAAAAGTTGGTGATGGTGCCGGGTTCTCAGGTACTGTTTGCTCCTTTTGAGACCGAATCGACTTGATTTTGTTTAGTGTTTGAGTCCGATTTAGGGAGTGAGTTTTTTTATGAGTCTTTTCCTTGAGCTCTGTGGGTTGTGTCATTGAGATCTCATCTGCGAAAAGTCTGTGGAAAAGTTGGAATAGCTCAGGAAGGGTATCAAGAGCTTGTTCAGTGCCGAAAAGTGATTCAATGATGGCCAATTGTGTGATATGGATCTGAAGGAACGAGTGTTTGTAATCGAGTGGGACACTTGCAGTCGAATCCAGAAATTCAGAAACTTCAGATACTAAAAACCCGATGACTTTGAAAGCTTCATCTTTGTTTTCTTCAATGGATAGAATCAACGCAAGTAAATGCCACGATTTGAAGTAAACGAGAGAATCTTTGGATATGGTTTTGAGAGAGAGTTTCAAGACGCTATAGGCTGGTTTGATTTTCCTCAAAACTGCAGCCGTATTGACGTACTGGAAAATGATATTAGGCTCGGGATATAAGAGAACAGAGTGCTTCAAGTCTTGAATAGTTCCCTCAATACTGGACTTGTTCTCGGAGTAAAGCGAGTGCGAAGTTTGATATAGTTTGAATGTCGAATGGGCAATGGTACTCCAAAACCCAGCAAGTATGACAGCTAATGTGTTTGATAAGGGAAGTTGCTGGCCAGACTCTATGACACGCGTAACATCAAAATCATCGTCTCTTTGAATCTCATGCTCATTATAGAATTCGTTTAAGAGTTTCTTGAACTTGATTAGATGAGCTTTATAGTAGTTATAATCCTTCAAGCTCAAATCCATGGTCTTCTCTTTACCCAACCTGTCATCCAGCAAAAGCTTATAGACGCTAAGGATCGATAATATGTCGTTGAAAGAATGGTGGTTTTGCTCATAGTACGCATGTATGTATTGAGAGTACACTTCAAAGGCTGCAATAGCCTCCTGTCTCTTTCCCTGTCTAAGCAAAACTTTGATGTAAGAGCGTAATAGTACGTGCGACTGGTAAGTTTTGGCAATAGCCTTCTCAATCATCTCCCTCAATGAGCTTGTAGGGATAAGTCCTGAAATGGTGACAAGGTCGACAAATTCCTCTAGCTCGTAATTATTGGTTTCCTCAGCCTTCGGAAAAGTAATGGTTGCAAACATCAGCTCAGCTCTCTTAGTGATGAAACCTTGCAAGTCTTTGGCATTGGAAGCTGCACTGGCACCTTTAGATCTCAAATAATTGAAATGCGACAAGACGAAATTTTTTCTCTTAAATATGGCTTCAAGGTCGGTCACAGACGCATCAGGTAAAAGCTCAAATAGCCTTTGATGGCAAAGAAGAAGCCATTCAGTGGCTTCGACGTTGGATAATGTCGGTATCGTAGGGAAAGTGTTTGTAGCATCGATGAGAGCCTGTTTCTCTTTGGGAGGATCGTTGAGAAAACGGTAGACAAGAGAGAGCAGAAATTGCTTCTTATAGATCAAGGCCTCAAAATAGCTACCAGAGCCATTGTATTTGGAAACGTGGGACAGTAACTTGTAAGCTGTTTCGAAATCGCTTTTCAAGATAAACAAATGCGCCGAATTGATGTCCAAGATCAATTTCTCTATGGAGTCCATCGGTGCTTGTGGAGTCAATATTGATGACTCTTCAATCAACGCATCAACAAGAGCTATTGGTGACTCCAAGGGCGCAAACAAGGGGATGTTTCCCGCTTTGAAATGAGTGATGAGACGGTATTCAACGTTCAATGCTTTGAATATGAGTAACGATGAATCATTGATGGAAATGGCATCCTTGGGCCAAATTCCGAGCGCTCTTCGAGTGACAGCAGACACGAGAAGATTATCAATCCTCACCATCGCCTTATCGATGATTCTACTATCAAATTGGGTTAGAATAAAGATCAAGAAGGGTACAGCGAGTTTGAATCTTTTCCACTTTTGGATGGTTTCGCGTCTTTTGCGGCACATTTCCCAATCGGGAAATACACTACTCTTTCGCGCAAAATATACGAGGTTTGTGCCAAAATGAGAATACGTATACTAATTCCTAATTAAATTACTTCATTTATAAATCCAATTGGATGAACATCATGCTACTGGAGCTGTCGTTGGTTTCTTCTTCTTTTTTTCTTCAATCTGCTCCACTTTGATATCTGTAAGTCCCTTCTCACGTAATAATCCAGTGATGTAGGCTTCGATGGCATCTGCAACGTCACCTTGTACGACAATCTCCTCCTTCTTTTCAGCATTCTTTGTCACTGAACAACCAGTTGCAAACTTAGATGCGAAGGTCTTTGCCAGTTTCTTCATGTCTATATCAAACACCTCTAAACCAGATATGGCAATGGCATGTTTTCTCTTTGTTCTTTCGATTCTTTTGAGAACAACTTTTGAATGAAGCTTTTTTTGTAGTTCCCTTTCCTGCTTAGCTTCCTCTTTAGCCTGCATTTTTTGTAAATCTTTCTCAATCTTTTCCTGTTTCTCTAATGACAATGTCGAAGTGGCATTCGCAAGGGCCTCATCCGAATACAACTTATCGAATAGCTCTGGTTCATTCTCCTGCAGCCAAACTTTACATTTCTTGAATGTAGCACCAAATTCACAATACTGGAATATTAGTTAGAATCTGATCATATGGGTGTACTGTGTTCTACTTACTTCAGGTGGGAAAGTACAGATCCCACAGTAGACAACGTCTTTTGGTTTGATCTAGTTATTCTTGTTAGTTGAAAAGCCTACCTATACGGTTCTCGATTCACTTACTTCAACTTCAGCCATCTTTATATCTACTTGTAAGAACTTAAACGTCTATATAAAAACCTTTCGATTCCCTATTTGGGTAATTTTTCTCTCGTAGTTCGAGATGAGTGTTACCCGGAAGTATATGAGGGGAGTTTTACAGAACAGATTCGCGAATATTGTTTATGTAATCAAAACATCAAGGACACGCTATTTTATTTACAAGAGGGCAGAGTTCGATATACAAATTATATATATAGAGAGTCTTGTTTTGACCCTGCTCTGATTATGTCATTCGAAGAGAACGTGGCAAGGAAGAAATCAGCGCGTTGGGCAAAGGCTTCGCAGGCGAACTACGATGGTGATGATTGGTGAGTTGCGTGCCGTCATAAGGATACGAAACATAAAATACTAATGTGAGAATGACAGGAGTGATGATGATTATGAAAGTGGCGATTATGCGGCAGAAACCACTCCCGATCTACCAAAGATTCCTGAACTGAATAATATCCCAAAAGCGGAAGATGAAGATGGCCACATTTCGAGTACTATAGCTACTCCAGAAGCTGTCATAAAGAAATTTCAAGAAATTGACCTTGATGATGTATCCTCGAATCCTACAGAAAAGGTGTCAGCTAGTAACAGTATTGAGATAGTGGCCGATGACGACGAGGATTACAAACCACAGAATTCTACTCGTTTTCAGCCCCTTCCTGATCTGGATGCTGAAAAGTCCGTGAAAGAACCTGAACCTGAAGGCTATGTTCTTCAAGAACCACCGTATGACTCGGAAGACGACATAATGGAACAAGGTACTCAAGAGCAAGTAATTAAGTCTGATGAGGCTTATTCGCCTGTCCCTACGAGCAACTTTAATCCTTTCCCCAGCGAGGACGAGAAGAGCCATAAGGAACCAACCGAAGTACATTCACCTTTGCACTCATCTCATTCCCCAGACGAGGTGAGCTTGGGACATGTGTCGAATGAAAAGCATGATGCAAATTTCCTCATTCCGCAGAACTCCCCTGCTGCTCAAGATATCAATTATAGCGAATCTGAACAAGAAGAGGAGTACGTTCCCAAATCAGGGTACTTCCAATCAGAAGTGAACAATCAGGAATATGTTTCAAACTTGTCTGATACTTCTGATCAAAGTTCAATCTCAGATAAAGAACAGGTGGACGATGATCTTATAAAAGGCGAAGTGGGTTCAGAGAATTTAAAGGAGTTCACAAAAGCTGATAATGGTATCACTCGAATTGGCGATTCCATTCAACAAGAGGACGCTGCTTTCAGCTCGATACCGATAATTATTGAACCAGATAGTCCACAGATGAATAAGAAAGAATTATCCATTAATGCACCATCCCATTCGTTACATCTCGACAAACCACCTCAAAGTCCTACTCCATATGAGCTCTCTGACGCTGATACTTTGCATATTCATGATTCCGAGAGTCACAGTGATTCATCATCCATCAAAGAAATTGATAAAGAAGATGTGGGCGCTGTCCTCAAAAGCTCGCCTTCAAAGTTCGAGGATGAGTTAAAAGAGCATGCATATTTGGGTAGTTTGATACATACGCCTGATCCAAATGGATCTACTTCTAGTTTTGAGCCACCGATGGAGGAGACGAAGGGGAATCGAGAATCTCAGTTTTATAGTTCTGTTAGCGACTACTTTGATGATTATGCAGATGATGATCACAGACCAGTGTCACACCATGTGAGGAGCCATTCATCAGGCTCGTTGTCCACTGGTGGGTTCTCCATAAAGAGCGAAAGTGGGTATAGATCTTCAAAAATGAGTGATCGGACTGCAAGTTTTACGAATCAGAGTATATCACAATTTTCTGATGTCCCGTCTAATAATGGGTCTACCAAAGAGATTTCCGAGGCTTCCCTTAACCCTGCAATGTCAATAAATTTCGGTCATTGGAGACCGAATACGGAGAGCTTTAGAGATCAGTTTATAAGTGGTAGCTTGACAACTGCCCCGCCATTACCGAAAGTTGATAACTATATGAGGAATTCGAGAGGTGAGATAGTGGAGGATGCAACGTCAATCGCTGAGAGCACTACTCCTTCACAATTGGAATATACAGGTGGGGAGAAGAGCATTGAAAGTTTTGAACCTAGAGAATCTATTGATGTGGAGTCTTTGGAACCGCCAGTGGCTAAAGATTTGAAAGATGGTGTTTACAAAACGGATTCAGACACGATGTTACCTGTCCATATCTCATTGGATACTGACTCTAGTGAGTTGAACAAGCCTACTGGTCAATATTTCCATGAACATTTATCCTCATCTACCGTGAAGCTTCCGGTAAGGAAGCCCCCTACATATAACATGAAACAGATTGCGACGCTGGATAAATCTGAACAGAGAATTAAACGTTACAGAGATGCTAGAATAGAGGAGGCTAATTTGGAAACCGGGTTAGGTGTTTGGATTGATCATGCTTTACAAAAAGTTGAAGTTGTTAGCTATCAAAGTCCTGTAACATCTCATGTCAAACAAGCCTATGCAGAAGCGTCTCAATTCAGTCGGAAACATTCCAACATGGGATCATTTTTGAAACAGAGGAAAGTTTTCCAAGAGACATCGTCACAAGCACATAATTTAGCCAAAGGTGCCAAGGGGATATTTTCCAGAGGGAAAAAAATGATTAAAAACGAATTGAAATAGATTAAAAAAGAACAAAAAATTCCTATTTATTCACAAGTCTAGATAATCGTAATTCCCCATGTCTTCT
The DNA here is from genome assembly GCA_003707735.2 of [Candida] freyschussii. Classification (NCBI taxonomy): domain Eukaryota; kingdom Fungi; phylum Ascomycota; class Saccharomycetes; order Phaffomycetales; family Wickerhamomycetaceae; species [Candida] freyschussii. The sequence goes on along the minus strand of PPLE02000016.1, from coordinate 119,319 downwards.
AACTTCTTTATCCAGCATGTCTCTTATTCTATGTGCACCAGCCACGGCGATGGCCAAGACAGATTCCAATTTATCCAGAGGTATTTTATTTTCCAAGATTAACAATGCCAATTTTTCACTTTTACCAACAACACCCACGGTTAAGAAACTAACATCAATTTCCTCCAAGCTGTTCAAATCCAAGAGCGGAGTATCATTATAAAACCCTGCACTAACTGCACTGATATAGTCATACATTGCAATACCGGCATCGATCAAAGCCAACGTTATAGCATTTGTCACACAGGAGATCAACCCGCCATCTAATGACAGGACATGCACTGTTATTGATATTGTAGTTCTTGGGTATTTCGAAGTGATTATACTTTGCTCAAAAGTTCTTTTCAAACTCGTGATGATCTCTTGTATTCTTCGTTCATTTTTATTCTTCTTCTTTCTATCAATGGAACTGAAAGGGGTCACGTTGATGGATATTATGAGTGTTGCCTTCGTGGTGGATAACTGTGCCCTACTAGGTGGTTCCATAGGGCCTTGTATTATACAAACCACTTTAGAATTTCCCTGTTCCACGTATGATGAACCATCAGATGAATTTGGATGGGTGTTGATACGGCACTGGAAATGACGGAGTTCATTCCAGCGACGGCCATCAACACGAAGTCCCTCGGGCGAGTATATTTCCAGCTTAGACATGAGTACCACCTAACAATAGAGAGACTTAGAGACGGGGGTTTCTAAAAGGACAACTGCGCTGGAGAGAGCTGTGCTTTATAAAACTTTCTTGATTTCTGGTTACGCAGCCCTTGCCAAGCTGTCAGCTGACCTTACACGTGACTACTGACCCTTCTAGATCGCGAACGTGTTTTATAAACACACACACACACACACAAGCAGCTATGTGCATAATAATCACATCACCCAACGGGAGATTTTACCCATCACACCACAGTGTGGTTAATTAATCCTTGTTTTTTCCCACTCAAATGTGATGAAAATATTTGCTATTGTGTCCATTCTAGTGCTGCTGCTATCAATCAAGTATTACATGTCCAAAGCGAAGCCTGTTATAGTGGTTGGGTCCGGGTTGGCTGGATTAACATCAACGTGGTTTCTGCTCGAGCATAAGATCCCCGTGATCTTGCTGGAGAAGCAGGATAAAGCTGGTGGGAATTCTATAAAGGCATCTTCTGGGATCAATGGTGTTTTGACCAAGACTCAGATCCGGTATGGTATTGATGATTCGCTTGATTATTTCCTATATGACACTGTCAAGTCGAGTGGTGATATCGGTGATCGCTCATTACAACATATTCTGGTCAATGAGAGTAAATCTGCTATTGATTGGTTACAATCAGATATCGGAGTCGGGTTATCTGTTATCAACAGATTAGGTGGTCATTCTAAGAGTCGAACTCATAGATCTGATGGTATCCCTCCAGGTTTTGAAATCATATCTAAATTGAAGTCCCAAATTGAATCCAAACCTGGATTGGAAATTCGATATAATGCCAAGCTTGTTGATATCGTTGTTAAAGATTCCAAAGTGGAAGGTGTTGAATACCTGGATACTAAAAATGGTGATTCAGTATATGTTCAAACTGACAATGTCATCATGGCGACTGGTGGGTTTGGGTTTTCTAAAGAGTTATTACAAAGATATAAACCTGAGTTTGTATCCTTACCTACAACCAATGGGGCACAAACACTAGGGGAAGGTCAACAAATCATGGAGCGTGCCGGTGCGCAACTTATCGATATGGAGCAAGTGCAAATCCATCCTACTGGGTTTATCAAAAAAGATGATCCTGATAACAATTGGAAATTTTTGGCTGCGGAATCATTAAGAGGTGTTGGTGGTGTTTTGCTTAATGGTCATTTACAAAGATTTGTGAATGAATTATCAACACGAGATGTCGTTAGCAATGCGATTTTAAAACAACCAGGATCTAAAGCATATCTAATTTTGAATGAAGATATGTATAAAGAGTTTGCCTTTCAAATTGATTTTTACATAAAGATGAAATTGATTGAAAAAACAACCATTGAAGACAGGTTTGGAGATTCAGCAGATCATGTTATAAAGGTTTTGAAGCGGTACTCTTTTGAGAATGACCCATATGGACGTGAACATAAACAACACGTCTTTGATGATTTGCAGGAAAAGTCTCAAATATACGTTGGGGAAGTGACACCAGTGGTACATTTCACGATGGGGGGTGTCAAGATCAACGGCAATGCTCAAGTGTTAACCACTAAAGATCAAGTTTTGAAAGGACTGTATGCAGCAGGTGAAGTGAGTGGTGGAGTACACGGGAAGAACAGGTTAGGAGGGAACTCTTTACTAGAATGTGTTGTGTTTGGTAAGAAAGCAGCCTTACATATAGTTGAATAAAAGGGGATATATCATTTGTGCAAATCCTCACCAACGATATGAAATCTTCTGTTGAAGTTGAGCAGCCCACCAGTTTTGGCACCTGAATGTCTCTCTATGATGTCCTCCACTTTGCCAATCCAAATCTCATGATCCTGTACCATGAGAGTCTTCACTTTACTACATATCATCACTCTTTCCACTTTTGTTAGAATAGGCAATGAACACCCTTCGACACCTTTGTAGAACTCATATTCTTCACTCGATAGTTGCTTGAATGGTTCAAACGGTACGTATTCACCTAGTGTCTCGTCATAGTGTCTGTTTCTCGAGAACAGCCTTGCCAAATCCCCACTATATCGAGTCGGCGAGAGCACGTGTAGGGCAAACTTCTCATAGGCGTGTAGGTAGCTGGCTGTCAAGGACGGCTTCATCAAGTTGAACTGGAGTAAAGGATGCGGGTCGATCGAGAGCGAAGAGACACTAGAGAGCGTCACGCCTTTGTATTGCGGGCTGGAGCACGAGGCTGGCGCAGTCAGGATCATCACCTGCGAGGCGATCGAGGACATTGCCTCACGGAACCTCGCGTGGGTCGAGTTCCACCGACGAGTTATCATTTATAGCAGAGGGTGGTTTGCCTATATATATATGAAAAATTTCCAAAGTTGATCTGAAAACTATTTCAAGACCACAAAACTAATGAAGTATACACCGAAACCTCCGAGCAAAAGATCGCCGTTGCTCACGTGGTTCCACAGATGGGACGGTTCAAGCTTCAAGTTGCAGAGTTCGTTGCAATTACGAGTCGATGATAATGTCTTTGCCCGTATTTTGAGCTCACCGAATCGCGTTGATAGATCAACGAGAATGATCGAAGTGCCCAGGGATTTACTGATGAAGTACTCTCTCACTACGAACCCGGCAGACGGGAAACTGTGGTTTGTGCCCAACGTTTTGCAGTTTCGTTCGAATGCCAGTTCCAGTTATGGGCCGAACAGTGTAAAGCATGTTCGAAATTTGAAGAAGTGGACATCCATAGCGAGTCTCGAACTCTTGACGAATACTTATAACAACACGAGCGTGTCTGATGTTAGTTGGAATGACACAAACTGGGTCCTGATCAACAAGTTATACCTCGAGGTTTTGTTACGCGAGTTGGAACAGATTGATCAAGGTGAATGCCAAAGAGATGCCTTAGTGTTGAAATATGAAGGTGAACCTTTCAAAGTCCGTTTGGGAGTGGTGGAGATCAATGTCAATGCCTTGCAAGTGGAGAATAACGAGTGGTGCATATTGAAGAATGCTCTACGAGATATGAGTGAAACGCAAATAATCATTGAGAAACAACATAGAAATTTTATTGAAACTTTTATTAAATTCGCATCCTATAATCTCATTTCTCCTTCTGTTTCTTCAACCATCTCTCATTGATGATTTCAAATGACTCTTGACGCTCCCTTTTCGCTAAGGGGACATATTCACCAATGATTTTGCCGCGTCCGTCACCTTTATTAATTCTCACTTTGGCATTTTGCTCATCATGAGGAAACAACTCGAGCATCATTTGTGAGACATGAGCTTTGACTTTATTCTCTATCCAATTTGAATATACAGTCAAACTAGTTCTCTCATATTTCGAGTTCTGTTGAGGTTTAACCCATTCCATCTCTGGGAACTTACAATCATACAGAACCAAGGGGAAGTCTGCACCCATTTCGAATACCGGTTTCTGATGATATAATTCGACATTCAAGAGTTTCTCCACGATATCTGGTGATTCCAACTTTTGACCCACGAGAAACAAGATGGCAATCATATTTCTCACTTGATGCCATAAAAAGGCACTCCCCTCGAGATCAAAGCAATAGAAATCATCATCCTGAGGGATAATCTGCGACCTTATAATCGTTCTATGGAAATTGGTTATCTGTTTAGAACCGTCTAGTTTGCAGAAATTCCTGAAGTCATGATCCCCTTCGTAGTATTTAGCAGCTTTCTGCATTGCCTCGATGTCTAGCCCCTTCTTATGGAACAGATACTTGTAATGTCTGGAGATGCAACTGAATCTGGCGTCGAACCTCTCTGGCGGCCGCAGACACACGGCGTGGATCTTGATATCGTCCGGGAGCAGCGCGTTCAGGATGTTGACGTAGTCGATCTCCTTGGCGTCCATCGCTGGGTCCCGCTGCTCCTCGTCGCTCAGGTTGCTTCTCACGCGCAGCGAGATGACCTGGTTCATGGCAGACACGCCGCGGTCAGTGCGCCCACACCTGCTGAACTTGAAGTCGTGCGGGTCCATGCTGGGCACGAGCCGGCATCTGTTGAGCGCCTCCAGGATGGTTCCCTCCACCGTGGGAAGCGGCGTCGGGTCCTTCTGGGCAGCGAGCCCGTTGTAGTTCCAGCCGAGATAGCTGAACCTGAGCGCAATGAACCGGGACGAGTACCGGCTGAAGTCCAGCGGCCGCTGGCGCTTTGTCGTCTTGGCCTGCTTCGCCTGCTCCGCGTGCTTCGCCTGTTTCTCGAGTTGCAACACCCGCTGGACCAGCGCCTCTTTGCTCCACGAGGCGTACTCTTCAGACATCGCCACTGCCCTTCGAAGCATTAAAATGGTACAGCACAAGTGGGAGGGAAAAAAAAAAAATATGTAGGGAAAAATTTCAAACCTCATCGCCATAAGCTTTTCAACAACGCTAGGCAAAAGATGTCCCGGTCGCTATCGTGGACAGAACTCGAAGGGGCGGTCCAGCCGTGGCTGCTCGAGGCGATCAAGTCGTTCGGGTTCGAGCAGATGACGCCTGTCCAGGCCTCGACGATCCCTCTCTTCACGCAGAACAAAGACGTTGTCGTGGAGGCAGTCACGGGCTCAGGCAAGACACTGTCGTACGTGGTGCCCGTCATCGACAAGATCGCCAGGCTGGACACGCACAAGAAGACGTTCTACGCTGTCGTGGTGGCCCCGACTCGAGAGCTGGCACTCCAGATCCACAGAGTGTTTGAGTCCGTGCTCAAGTACAACCCCATAGAGGACTCCATCAGAGTGCAGCCAATCATCGGAGGGGTCCAGTCACTAGAGGAGGACATACGAGAGTTCAAGAAAGTCGCTCCACACATCTTGGTGGCCACGCCTGGTCGACTCGCAGAGTTGCTACATAAGTGCTCACCAAAATACGTGGAAGTTTTGGTTCTGGATGAGGCTGATCGACTACTGGATATGAATTTCCAAAAAGAGATGGATTACATCTTTACCTCTTTACCGAAACAGAAACGTGTTGGTTTGTTCTCAGCCACGATGCTTTCCATAGTGGCCACTGAGAACTTGCATCGAACAGGGCTGAGAAACCCCGTGAGGATCGTTGTCAATTCAAAAGGTCATAAGCCCAAATCTCTTCAACTCAACTACACCATTGTGAAACCGGATCAAAAAATCGCCAAACTCATCTCTTTGTTGCAACGGTTCCATTTCCGCAAATGTATAGTGTATTTCCCCACATGTGTCTCTGTCGAATATTTCTATTCCCTTTTCAACCATATCGTCCAACATTATAAACTGGATCTTTCTTTCTATTCATTACATGGCAAGCTCAAGTCCGAGCCAAGGATCAAGACTTTGGCGAGATTCGAACACAACAACGATTCGAAATCGATCTTGATGGCAACAGACGTTGCAGCAAGAGGAATCGATATCGAAAACGTGGATTTGGTGATACAATTGGATCCTCCACAGGACCCAGATGTCTTTGTACATCGATGCGGGAGAGCAGGAAGGGCCAATAACGTGGGACAGGCTATAGTGATGCTCAATGAAGGTAGAGAAGAGGATTATATCGATTTCTTACAAGTTAGGGGAATTGAAGTTGATGAGTTTGATAGAGACATTGGTGAATTACAAGGGTTCGACAAAGTGGTGAAGAATTGGATGTTGCAAGATCGACAAAGACATGATAAAGCGGTAAGGAGCTATGTCAGTTTTGTACGATATTATTCCAAACATACGGCAACTTCTATCTTTAGAGTCCAAAGTTTGGATTATATAAGTGTCGCAAAGAGCTATGGATTGTTAAGACTACCGAAAATGCCAGAAATTACTAGCTACGTTTCAAATTTCCCTAATGATGGATATATCGATACCACTATCGATTTCAAAGATTATAAATACGCTGATGAAGCTAAAGAGTTGAAAAGATTAGAGGAATTAAAAGCTGAAGAGCAAAAATTACAAAACAAGGCCAAAAGACTTGCAAAAAAGCAGTTGGAAATTAAAAATTCAGCATGGTCTAAAACAAATCTAAACAAACAGGATAAAAGTGGTCGTTTCCAACAATCTGAACAAGCAAAACGGAAAAGGGAACTTGAATTGGTTTCAAGTGATGAAGATGAACAACAAGATTGGAAAGAATTAATCAAACAGAGTAAAAAAGAGAAAAAACTTGCAAAGCAAAGGCAAATCATGGGTGAATTTGATGATCTTTAAAAAAAATAATTAATGTCAAATTGCGGTTCTGCAAATTCAATAGCATTTAAAGCCTCATCATAAGTTTTCAACTTTGAATATTTTGTATCAAATTTGGCATTCAACCGATCAAATCCCATCTCCATGGCATTCCATGATGCTTCATCCAAAGTGAAAAGTGTCGATTTGAGTCCACGGAAATCAATTTTTTTACCACAATATACAAATTCAAGTTTGAAAAAATCAACCTCTTGGTCTCTTTGTTTCTTCAACAAATGTAAAAATAATTTAGCCCTCGTTTGTAATCTCCAAACTTGGAAATATTGTTTCAAAATAGGGAACCCATCAAGCTCTTCAATAACATTTAAAAAAAGCTTTATAAGTGCCACTCCTTGTCTCTTGAAAAAAACCAATCTCAAAACAAAACTAGTCAACTCCTTCATAATCTTTTCCAGTAAAGGTAAAACGTAACCAAACACTATAAATTCGTATCCAGCATTAAAATAGCTGTTATAGTTCCTGATAACATCAAACGCATCTTCCACACTCTCAACAACTAATGTAATATATTGATCCAAATAATATTGAAACCTTGGACCATTCTTGGCTCCCACCATTTCAAAATGAAGCAATACCAACGATAATATATTTGACTTTGTTAGTTTGTGCATAGCATCATTAACGACTCTATTGATTTTATCTGAGTAATTAGAACCAATAATATTCTTGAAATCACTCAGTTTCCCATGAACCCTTTCAATCACTTCATCATAATTTTTCATTAAAGCATCCAACTTCGATATCGGAAGCCCCTCTTGTGAATAGTTATGTAATTTATTCAACAATTTTTCAATGGCCCTATTGATTTCCATTTGATTTTGATAAGTGTCATGGATCGCTTTTTGGAAATTTTTACCCATAACATCTGTTTCTCTTAATTTCAAATTGAAGAATTGCTCATTTAAAAAAATTGGTAATCCACGTTTACAATTCATGAAATAGTATTGGAAATACAAATTGTACCATATTTGAACAATGCTTTCATTGCTCCCAATTTCATTCTGATTGTTGATATTAAGAGAGATGGCCATAGCTGCCAAATTTGCTGGAGATGGCTCAAAACTATCAAACCCGCTAAACGAAACCGTTGACAGGGAGATTTTCATAAGGTCAAGTTTCAATTTCGATAATGCGTCAATATCGAACTCTGAAAGCATTATAGATAAAATTTGAATGAGTGTATCATAATCATGTGATACCTGAGAGTTTTTCAAAAGGAAATTATGTTGTTTGTCAAGTTTGATGGTAGATAAGAGCGACATTTGCAAAGTTCTGATGATTATGAGTAGAAAAGTCAAATTCAAAATATCCTTGTTGTTTGATACATCCACCTGAAGCCTTATCTTGTCATCAGATAGTTCACGTTGACCTATAACCAATGAGATATCACGTTGGAAATCCTCTTCAACCAATACAGGACAAAATGGAATGGCAAATGAAGTGAAAAACTTATCAATCATCAACCACGTAATTTTTTTCGTTGGGAGTCTCTTCTCTATCCTCTTGACAAGCTCCAAAATACTTGTTGATTCATATTTGAAAAAATTCTCAACTTGATAATGAGGGTTATGAATCATTGATTGGAATCTATCCATCAGCTTCGGACGGGTTTTGAAATCATCCTGTTGTTCAAGTTTTTTTTCATAATTCATCAGGTGTAGGTAAAAAAGTGTTTGGAAAGCATCTTTCTTGACAAGTGAGTTATTTTGGAAAAGCCCATTTGATTCTAAATCCAAGTGTCTTGCCTGAGGGACATTCACTTTATATGAACTCATTATCTCCTCTTCATCAAATAATGATGGGTCAATATTCTCCTCCTCTTGTTCTTTTTCTTGAGTGTTCATGGCCTGTTGGTTGACATGGACATCCATTTGCGGGCTTACAAAGCGTGGTATATTACCACTATCCACATTCATAAACGGCTGAGGAGCCATTCCATGGACCGGGACAGCGCCACCACCAACCACGGCCTCAATCTGGTGGATCCTATTTCTCAACATCTCTAGTTCTGACTGTAAGTTCTGCTGAGCATTCTGCTGAACATTCTGTTGCGCGTTCTGCGTAGCGGGAGGCCCGTTGTAGCCAAACGGTCCATTCGAGGAAGGCGGGAACACCACGCCAGCGTTCCAGGGATCTGCCGAGAACATTGGATGGGTTGTCGCTCTGCTATCAAAGACATTCGTCTGCGGAGTCACTGGCGATGGGACTGGCGATACAACAGCGCCAGTGAGCGGCTGCCCAGTGGCGCCATACTTGGCTGCAATCTGGTTCTGGAGAGAGTGCTGGTAATGCTGTTGCTGTTGGAGCTGTTGCTGGAACTGCTGCTGTTGTTGCTGAAGCCTCTGTTGCTGTTCATGTTGGATCTGGGCGTTAACGGCGCCTGTTGACTTGAGTTTGAAACTGGAGAAGGAGGGCTGGAGCGTCTCGTCCCGTTCGTGCTGACCGCGGACCCAGCGCGGTTCCTCGTATTTACATTCGTGGCTGATATTGGACTTCTTACACGCGGAACACGCCGGCTTGCCTCTGTCACACTGATTGCGGTTGTTAGCAAGAGCTCAACGGAAATAAGACGCGTCGCGTTCGATGGGAACAAATATCCCGGAAGTTTCAACTTACTCTGATCTTTCGCTTCCGGCACACGGTGCACACGACAGGCTTCCGATTCCGTTTGCGTGACTCCATTTTTTGATTATCAATCGTTACCACTCCTCACGGTCTTTTATCTTAGGAGCATCCACCCCCTTTCGTCATCCTTTTTTTTTTTTTTTTAAGAGACTCCCCAGTAGCTCGAAACTTATCTGGTTGGGCCAGAAAAAACAACAATGCTCGATTTGATTATATAATCCATTATAAATCATAATAGATGAAGAAGAGGTGTTTACAACTTACAATACAAAAAAAAACAAACAACATCAACATAAGGCATATATAACATTCGGATCACCACTTTCAGGATTTCTGATTCAATATCGTCATCAATTCTTCGTTTTCTAGCTTCAACCTCAAGCTTTCCTTCTCAATTTTAAAAATCTCCTTCTTGAACTCATTTAGCAATTGAGCCCTTTTCTCCGCCCTCTTGGCACGTGCCTTGGCTCTAGCTGCTAAATCAGACTGGAAAATTTCTTCCGCCTCTTTAGCTAACTTGCTAACATCATTCTTGAGTTTTTCAACCTTGTTGAGCAATTTCTCTTTCTTTGATTGTAAGCCATCGATTTCAACATTTAATTCACTCAGCTTAGTTCTCTTGACATCGATTCTGGCGTTATATGAATTCTTGAAACTTTGGAAACTTCTGAGATGCTGATCGTATTTCCGTTTCTCCACAAGGTAGATCTCATTGATTTCATTCTCTTTACTTTCAATTTCTAGTGTCTCATTCTCCACTTTACTAAAATCTTCCTCCACTTGTTTGACAGAGACTCTCAATGACAGAACTTTATTCCAATTTTTCTCGTCATATCGATCACTATTCCCAATTTTAGATTTAAGCTGTTGAATCTCTTGCTTATATGAACTCAATTTTTTACTAATTTCCTTTCTTTGTTTCTTCAACTTGGTTCTCTCTTTAATCAAATTATCATTCGTAGTGATCAAACTCTCTTGCAACGTAATCAAAGGTGACAGGACTTTACTATTGGTGACGTTACTTGTTGAAACATTGCCACCGTCTTTATCCACAGTACTCACAATCAGGTCGTCAATGAGATACTTCTTCTTCAAACCAAACTCATCCTCCTCTTCCACTATGAATTGAATATCATACTGTGATAATGGGGTTAGTCCACCAACGATGAAATATTCCTCACCATCGTGATACCCTCTTGAGACCTGATACCATATAACACCATTAACTCTAATTATGATAGCACCATGGTTATAATTTTTCAACTGGAAGCTAATAAGAGTCTCACCAATATAATCAAGAAAAATCAGAATTTTCTTCCTTCTGAACCCATCATCAAAATTGGCAAATTTGTAATCGTCATATACGTTCACATAGTCAGAAAGTACTAAAGAGTTATTTTCACCTTGGTCAAGTTCGCTTTCTCCACTATATATATCCTTGCGTAAAGACATTGCCCTTACAGTAGCGAAAAGTGACCAAAGTGGCTGTAGAGCCTTGACCGAGTTTTTAGGTTTTGAGTAGGAACTGTTACAAAAAACTTCAAAATTTTCTGCAACAACGCTTTGTGTTGAAATGGAGTCATCTGATGAAGATGTTGCTGTTGGATAAGAAGCTGGGGGCTCGATAGAAACTTTGACATCCTCTTCTATCACTAGTGGGGTATCTGCAATCTCTTTGGAAACCGATTTATAAACAATGTTTTGTTCTTGTGCTCGTTCCCTCATTAAGAACTGGTTTAAAGGTGATATTGTTATATCTTGACTAACATTGGAGAGTTGGTTAATAGACCTCGATATCAAGTTTTTCCTGAAAACGGATGCAAATGCCATAAGTATAACATGAATCGCCAGCAGCAAGTTGGCTGAATCGATGAGGAAAGTGATCACGATCAACACGAGAGCTTTTGAACTCTGATAATAATGTGGCGTATGAAGTGGGAAATCTGATGCATTATTGGTAGCTCTTGTAGATGAAAACAAACTGCTTATAAGTGAAATCAAATGGAAATTCGTATTGGAAATGTATGGAAACAAAGTATTGGTGGAGCTTATCCTGATATGGAACTTGCTATCGAAATAGGATACAAGGAACCCGAAAAAAATCTCAGAGTATAGAGCTAAAAGTGAAGCGCCTGACGCTGACCACAATTGAGCTCCACTAAGAGATGCCGCCACGATCGATTTGGCAAGAACGAAAACGATCTTGGTCATGACTGGGCCTGTGCAATAGAGCACGGCACATATGAAGAAATCAAATAAAGAAATGAAAATCAATGGTGAAATCGAGGACTGTTGCTCTGTTTCTTTGGCTTGGGTGCCATTTGAAGTTGAGCTCATGTGTGAATGAGGAGGTGTCTTTAAAAGTAGTTTCAGCATCACAGATGTGACCCAATTCGAGCCCATGGATCCCAGAATGTACACGACTAAAACAACAATGCTGAGCCATGGGGGTAGTGAGAGCAGCACTGCCAATATCGCTAAGGTGTCTTTGAACGCATTGCTTGGTACCACAGGCGCCGGCTCCATGTTGTGAATAGGAAGAGTTGAATCCCAGTGGAATACAAACGCACAAACAGGAGAGTGTTAACAAGAGAGGGCAGCTGGTCTTCTTCACGTTCTCTCTCCCGCCTCTTTGCCTAATTACAGATCCTTTGTTATGGGCTTTTCCACACGATGAGGGCGGAAACTCGGTTCTGTTTTGCGGTTTGTGTAAAAAAAAAAAAAAAAACACAATGGTCACGTGACTTTTCTTGATACTATAGGAATATACCCATTTTCTCTCAAAGGCAAATGACTGAGAGAGACTATTGGCCCGAAGCTTTGACTAAAAACTTCCTCGAGGGCATTGCAACTCTTTGAAACTTCACCTGCGAAAATCCGATGAGCTGTAGTATGATGTACCCTCCCCTCCTCTGTGATATCTCCCTTAGTCAAGCTGAATCCTTACAGTATTGTTCCCCTTTACTGGTAAAATGTTGAAACATGAAATCGTCATGTATACAAATCAGGGCTGAGCTGTCTGTCGACTGTGCGCCTCATGATTTAGGACCGCTCTACGGTGCGATTGTGAAAGGCCAGGATCAAAACTCGATTATATAATATGTACAGCTACGAAATGTGGACAACACGCTGAAACAAACCTAAAATTGCAAGAGCCTAAGTTCCCAAACCATTTCTCGACCGTTTTAAAAGTTTGCCTTGCACAATAAGGTCCGCAATAAACGTTGCAGCACCGTTTATGTATAATTTAGTTATTTCCCGAAAGGGAAGTTTACTCATGATCGACTCCACACGTGAAATCCGTCTCAAATCCAGAGAAAACAATCTTATTATAAGGACGTTAGTCTATTTCAGAGAAAATATCAAACTTGTAGGCGAATACGCAAATTTTGAATTTGATGTAACTCTGTTTTATCCATATCTGGTGCTAAATCATGTGCATGAAGATCTGTCCCAAATGGGAAATTTTACACCAACTTCATGCTGGTCAACAAGCCCTAAAAACGTATCCTCAAAAAACTTACAAAACAGCTTTCAAAGACCAAAAGATAAATCTTAGACATCTCGTTTCGACAGAGAAAGTGGGTCTGTCGGTGTTTTAGAACACTTCTGCCAAAATAATAGAGCAGCCACTTCGTCTTTGAGGAGATAAAAGATTCCCATTACGCTTCTCAAATACACACAGCACATAACCGAATAACGACATCAAGTGTGAGAGAGAGAGACAATGGAAGTCGATAAATCACGTCGTCGTCGTGAGTCGTACTCACCACGGAAGACATCGATCATGAGCAAGATTTTTCTTGCCACAACACCGAAGCGGATGACCAAGAGATCGAAAATACCACCACCTCTACATCTTGATACTTTAACACCACCTCCTTCAATCGAGAGGCAAAGTGCCAGTATATCACCCGGGCATACAAATATTAGTCCGAATCCATTCAAATTACCACGGTCTAGAAGTTATTTGAACGAAGTGTGTTGTATGTGTGATGAACCTATCACAACACGATTATTTAATGAGCGTACGATTGAGCTAGATTGTGAACATAAATGTCATCAAAACTGCTATATGGTGTTGCTCAATAAAGATGACATGTCTGATCTACCGATATGCGGTGTTTGCTCAGTGATGGCGAAGCCCCTTGATGATGACGTTTTCGAAGAGTTGTATTCTAAGGCGATGATACAAGATGACAATGACGATAGTTATAACTACACCACCACTGAGACTTTTCCTGCCTCTGGGCTCAAAACAACGTTGAATGATCCATCAATCCCATACACGCCAATAAATCAAATGACAAATAACTTGAGCTCCGGTGGATTTCATACTCCAAGTACACTGAAGACCTCAACAACGACGAGGAGCTCCATATCTCGAAGGGCATTACCACGTGGTTCGCTGGACGATTTAATCAAGCCGCGTGTTTCTATCCTATCGGAGTTTTCAAAACATATTATCAACAACACCGAGTTGGTTCATTCCACGTCGCACATGTTGAGCATTTTCACCACTGAACTTGATCAAGTTCCTCTATCGCAAAGCTTTATTAAAGTTGAATCGCAACAACAAGAGATCCATAACAAATGTGTACAATTACTCGCGGAGAAGGTTAAAGATTGCAAAGGCGTTGATTTCTCCAAACTTTCCCAATTACGACTTTTCGACTCATTTGAAATATCATTAGATGGTTTTACTTGGGAACTTATCAACGCATTTGTATTCGGAACCGTACTACTTTTAATCAACGAGGAGTTCGACTCTGTGGTTGGATCAGTCATGCTTGGTGAACATTTCACAAGATCAATTCAAGTTGATGAAGAACGAATCGTGGTTCATCTATCAAGCACCTCACTCCCTGATCTTCAAATACGGAGTGACAACAAAATTCTCATTTCCAGGTGGGACGATTTCTTGATTGTGAAGTTGAAACAGAGTTCACCCGTGCCGCTAATCAGTATGTCTACTAATCTTTGGGACATTGTCAATGATGGGACAATCACAATTCCACCTGAGATTATCAAGTTCAACGAGTTGAGCTCCAAGGGTCTTGATTTACCATTTGAAACGTTACAATCCGTGTTACCAAGACCAAAAAGATGTCCTTTGAGCTTGATCGCTTGTGTGTCATTGTATAATGATACAGGTCTGGATTTGGGTGATTACACTAAAGGGGTCCAAGGGAGTATACGGCTTTTATTAGAACAATTGGAGGATGAAGACCAATTTGGATTAGTGGTATTGGGGAGATCAGGTAGTAGGGTTTTGGAGCCTAATGAATCGTTTTTCCTTGGGATGACATCTAGTCAATGGTCAGGATGGGATGAAGTTATCAAGGAGTTAGAATGTTATGACTGTGACAGGCAATTGAATGGTGGTGTGAAGTTTTTTACAATGATGAAAGCTGTAAAGAGATTAACGTTGAGCGTGGAAAGTTTACAAGATGTCAAAAGTGTCAAGAAACTGGTGTTTATTCGTGGCGGTTCATACGAGGAGTCAAAAGTTGATTTGAATTGGATGCTAGAGGCTGGGTTCAGTATCCATGACATCTTAGTTTCCCAAAGTTATGACAATTTCACTAAGAAATTAATCGAGGACATGGGTGAAGCTGATGGGAATCGGCAATATAGCTTCCAGCGTGTTGATGATTTTGATACACTACATGGGATGATTCCTGAGCTTATATCTCATTTCAAAAGGGTCCTTTTGCCAGAGTTGGAAATTGTTATGAATGTTACCACACCATATGCTCGAATATCGAAAACCGAACGCTCGGGATGTTTGTATGAGTCCAAGGACCCCACGGTATGGCGGCTAAGGTTGAAAGATATTGAAGACGGTCACTATACAAATGCCTTGTTCAACATTGAGTTTGACGTTGCAGGGCTTTTGAAATCTGATGTTCCGATCAATGAGTTCTTTGAGTTAAAAGTGCTAAGTTATCATTATACTTATTTGGATAAGACCGTGCAAGGTGAGTTCGAGGTTAAGCTTTGTATCAATGAAGTGATTGGTAGCTCTACTTTGTTATCACCTATTGAGGACAGCTCTTCCGTGAGAGACTCGTACATCGATATCCCGCTACTTCAACCGTTGTCCTCTTTCAAGGATTCGCTTTTCGTTAAAAGACAAGTTGAGTTACTGGTCATTGAGACTTTAAAAGAAGGAAAGTTGTCTACACACGAGCTTGTGTCTTTGATCTTTGGGTTGATTAGAGGGTGCTGTACTAGTTATCTCGAGTTCTTCAAACGATCTGGATTCCGCAAATACAAGAATTTCAGTTGGTATGTCGATGAACTCGTGAAGAAATTGAACAAGGCTGACGAAACGGGTAAACGTGATCTGATATATAAGGTGAGTTTTGAAAAAGGCGTTTAAAAGATTATATATACACAGGATTGCCTCGGCTGAAATACAATTAGAACGCTCTCCGCTTGTCCTGCGAGTCCCGGACACACCCGAACACACACGCGCACCCGCTTCTTTCCGAAACGTATATAACCAGAGCTCATCGGACACCCCCAGTTTTCTTCCAGATTCTTCAACACCCGGAAAGTTCTACAATGACTGCTCACCAAAGACTTCAGCAATTAGGCAGCCATCTGGCATCCACTAGAAAGGCCTCTTTGGCTCCAGTGCACCCTTTCAAAATCACCGTTATTGGTTCAGGGAACTGGGGCACCACCATTGCCAAAGTTGTGGCTGAGAACACTGCAACGAGACCACATCTTTTCCAACATCAAGTGGACATGTGGGTCTTTGAAGAGAAGATCAACGGGAAAAACCTCACAGAGATTATCAACTCCCAGCATGAAAATGTCAAGTATTTGCCTGGGATTAGACTGCCTGATAATCTCCATGCTGAGCCTAGTATCGTTAAGGCTGCTGAAGGCGCAGATTTGTTGATTTTTAACATTCCTCATCAGTTTTTACCAAATATCTTGAAGCAGTTGTCCAAGGCCAACTTGAAGCCATACGTGAGAGCCATTTCCTGTCTAAAGGGGTTGGAGGTTACTAAAGATGGCTGTAAATTGCTATCTACATTCATTACAGAGAAATTAGGTGTTCATTGCGGTGCGCTTAGTGGTGCTAATTTAGCACCTGAAGTGGCCAAGGAGAAATGGTCAGAAACCACCGTTGCATACAAGTTACCAAACGATTTCCAAGGCGCAGGTAAGGATATCGATCATGTCGTTTTGAAATCTGCATTCCATAGACCTTATTTCCACGTTCGTGTCATTGAAGACGTTGCTGGAGTTTCATTAGCTGGAGCTTTGAAGAATGTTGTTGCACTCGGTGTTGGGTTTGTTCAAGGGTTAAACTGGGGTGATAATGCTGCTGCTGCTATTCAGAGATTCGGGTTGAATGAAACGATCAAGTTTGCAGAGACCTTCTTCCCAGGTGAGACTAACCAGGACACTTTCACCAAGGAATCTGCCGGTGTGGCAGACTTGATCACTACATGTGCCGGTGGTCGTAACGTTAGAGTGGCCAAGCATATGGCCATCACTGGTAAATCAGCGCAAGAGGTTGAGAAGGAGCTGTTGAACGGCCAGTCTGCCCAGGGGATCATCACGGCTAAGGAGGTTCACGACCTGTTGGAGGCTAAGGGATTAACCCGTGAGTTCCCGCTGTTTGAAGCCATCTACCAGATTGTCTACGGCACCGAGTCCATCGAGAGATTGCCAGAGCTGATTGAAGAGACTGAAGAGTTATAGATAGATATATATATGTAATTTGAACCATTAACCAAGAGCGAAAAAAAAAGCCGTAGAGCGGCGCTGATAAAGGCGGCATCGGCCGAAAACAGGCGCCGCTACAGGCCGCGGGAATCCCCAGCTTTTTTATATTTATATATCAAGACTCAACAGCGGCAAAAAAAACTCTGCAGTGTCCTTGTCCCACCAAACTGGGCTCGACGATGAAGAAGAACGACGATGAGTCGCAGCAGTCGACTTACAGAAGCTCGCTCTTCTCCACGAACAGAACGGCCACCACGGACAACTCGTCGACGCAGCCGCGGGGATTCCTCTCGTCGATAGACTCGATAGGCAAGCCCTTGCGAGTGATGTCCGCGGAGAAGTACACAGAGCTCTCGCGGACCGCCACGTCGTCCTCCATGGGCTCGAGCTCCCACAGAAGACGCAGGAGCGAGCTTGCAGAGCCCCAGGCGATCACACACGAGGAGATCGAACGGGAGCTTGAGCTACTGGACGAGAGTCTAATGGAACTCCTTGACCAAGTGAACCAGTCGATGGCGAATGTTTCCAAAGCTAGTATACGGCTCGTTGAGTTACTGGACGAGTCGCTGCCGTATAGACTTCCGGCACACATGGTGTTCCATTTGAAGGATTCCAAACTTCTGCGCAACGTGATCAAGATGTGTTTACAACTACATGACAACTTACTCCGATTTGAAGTGTATGCAGAGTCTCGAGTCCTTGTCATTCGAAGTTTAAGAGAATTCTTAAGCAAACTGAATTTCAAACTCGATTTCCAACCTCATGAACCTGTTCCCTATGTTCGGAATTTTGCCATATGTGATGTCCAACTCCCAAATATCAATACATTGGAGACAATTATGGATCGTATTGCGTCTTCGAACTCTATCGTTTCAGATCAGGAAGGTGCCTTCATCGCTCCAGTTTTAAGAGGGTTGAACAAACAAACAGCTGTGCTTTCTATTATGTTTGGGTTTCCTGATCCACAACAAGATCATTACGAAGTTGTCAATGCCCTTTTCCAGACATTCCCAGATATCCATTTCTTTGTCGCTAAAGATTACATTTCACCAGCGGCAGCCCAGAAATTTCACCCTCCCTTCAAAATCCCCAATAGATTGAAACCTGAAATATCCGTCTCGTTATCCGCAGAGAATAGTATAAAACTTAGTGGAACCCTTGGTGGTTATATTAAACCACGTATCACTTCCAACACTGATAAATCGTTATTGAAGTACAAAAATGCTCGATTTGCCGTGACGTGTGCACATGTTGTCCTTGGTGAAGATTTGGATTATCCTCATGTCTCAACCCCTTCTACAGTGCTGATGAACGCATATAAGTCTGCCCTTAGCGATGAGAGGGATAGATATGCTCCAAAGACACTTGAGTATGAATCTTATTCTGCAGAATTGTCAAACGTTGATAACTATGCAATACAATTGGGACAGGTTGTTTGGGGGGAACGTATAGTGCTTCGTAATAGGTTAAGCGATGTCGCGATAATCAAGTTGGAGGATCAACTAAAAGCGGAGAATTGTTTAGGTGATGACTCTGATAAATACAATCCATCACTAAAGTTTCAAAATTGCAAGATCAAGAAAGTGATACCAACAAAGGCATTCTCTTCAAATTCAAAAGTTTTCAAAATTGGTGCAACAACTAAATATACCACTGGTGAGATAAATGGATTACGAATGGTGTATTGGTTAGATGGTTCTTTGAAAACTTCGGAATTTGTTGTTGCTGCAAGAGAACCTCTATTCGCATCAGGTGGAGATTCAGGGGCTTTGATCTTGAATGATTTAACAGATGAAAGTGGGTTAGGTGTTCTAGGAATGTTACATAGTTATGACGGTGAGATGAAACAATTTGGACTCTTTACACCCGTTGAGGAAATGCTTGCCAGGCTGAAAGAAGTGACAGGAGTTGATTGGGGGTTTATATGATTTGCTGTTATAATGAAGTTATGATGAAGATATACTTTTTTTTTGTTTTTTTTTTAACTTTTCTCTTATTTACATAGGTGGGATTATATCACAAGAACTCTTTAGCCTTTCTTCTATAGGCATGACAATCTCTCAACCATTGTCTATAAGCCTTAAGGCCATCAATTTTTTCACCATAGTAATCTGGTACAGGGTTGCTAAAACTCTGCGAACTAGGGTCAACACGGTTTCTAAACACTCTTTCTAGAAACTCTGTGTTCTTTCTTGAGTATTCAGCCATCAATTTATTATTCTTAGCACGGAATACTGCGCTCCCTAAAAGAGGACCAAACATGTATCCAACACCGGTACAAGCCATAAATCCAGCAAAATAGATCATGAAGGGGTCAAACCCGAAAATCAACTGTGTAGGATCGACTTCAACGTTGGAGAGATAAGACCAAGATGCAGTAGATCCAATCAAAGCTGTGAAAACTGATGAAGCGAGGTTGATACGACGCTGTTGGCGACGAAGTTTAAAGTAATCCACCCATGTTAAATGTGGTGATTCCAGTGAGGTTTGTTGTGATTGGCAAAGAGCTGGCAGTGATGAGAACTGACGTGCCAAGAGTTGTCTTTGAACGCTTCTGCCTATTGTAAGTCTCAACATTGGATAAGCTGTGATTTCTTAATCGTTCTATGGATAAGATTTGCAAATCAACTTTGTATGGGCTGCTCAATTCGGCAAGCTTGAAATTACCCGGCCTCCTTTTCTTTTCTGAACTCAGCTTTCATCACGTGATAGATAAATATCAAAGTGGAAGTATAGGTCACGTGACCGGAGTCATGGAATTGACACACGACAAGACTTTACAATTGATTGACCATGAGAAAGCATTCCTAAGAAGTCATGAAGATATTACTGGCTCTTATATGAGTCACTACATTGAGTTTCTGAATTTGTATGTGGTTTATTTTTTGAATTCTCTCAAAAAAGATCCCTTTTCCTCAAAATACAATGGTTGGCAGTCTTGAAAAAAAAGCTAACCAATACTCCAAACTGGGAGAAATATTGCTCGAAGAGTACAAAGCTTTCTAATAATTTATTTAATTATAGTTTCGCCAATACGGAAAATGAATATTCAATGATACTATATAGTGATGTCGACGTTTACTAATTATTCGACCGTTGTAACGATGTCCATATACGTCTATATTTACCATATAACTAGATCCAATCTGACACCGAGTTTTATGGGGACCGGAACCCAGGTAATTCTTACCTTAGAACTAGATCAGGCATTCGTTGGTTCCTCATTAGTAAACTTTCAACAAAACCAATTGTGTCGAATATCATCCGGACATCACGCTAGATAAGGGTACAGCCAAATTGAATCAATATCACTTCCAATGAATAGGAAGGCAGTAGCTACAGACTATCTCTCTGTCAAGTGTAGAGTGCGTTAAAAATGAGGGTTTATGAGATGAGAAAGAGTTTTTTTGTGGCTTTGATATTGGAGGAGTTGTCACTCAACGTTTCACTCGAGTACAGTCAGTTTTCCCTCAAGAAAGATCGTCAGTATTTACTTCTCAACGCCTTTGCTCATGAAGATCTTTATAGAGACCGAGAGATATGGAAACAACAGCAAAACTTCACCATTAAATAGCCAGTGCTCGTTGATGAAAGTGAGTAGAGAGTTACGAGGCAGAGTTCGCGGCTTACGAAAGCATTTGTGTACGTGAACACGTTTGATAACTCGTGACAGATAACGTTGATCAACTTACTTTTCAACTCTTCTCAGCGTGGTTATTATCTTTTAAACGTTAGCTTATAAGTAAGAGTATCAGGAGGGAATATCGAAAATACTGGGCTTGGCACTCCACAATAGTTTTTGTTACAGTCCAAATGGACAAAACCTTGAAATAAAGACAGATTTGATACGGAGAACCAGACCAAATCAGATCATCTTTCCTTAAGGCAAACTCTTTTCGTTAGCGATGACATCTTTATATTCAGGAGGAGCGCTATCCGTAACCTTTAACCAATTCTTGAGCCTCCACGTCGTGATCTCACCGTCAACAGTTTTAGAGACCTTAATTTCAATGCAGAGCTTAGAACGCACTTTTAGGCCACAAGTTTGGAAAGTTCTCACAGTTTTCTCAGGGGTTATAAACCCACATTCATATTCTGCTTTCTGATCAACAAATTTGATATGACGCTGCGGATAACACGCACAATACCAGGTACTGATGTCAGTTTCCGTACGATTTCCAACAGTCGCATATGTGTATGTGTCGAGATGAACCTTGAAAACTCTCAAATAGACTGATCTCAAAGTTGATGACCAAAGCGCAATCTTAAAGGTTGTCTCTCACCCAATATAAGTTTGCGAGGAATATCAGCTTCATACACTAGCTTAGTTGGAGATCAACCATGTGGTGAAAGTACAACTTGTTCCTGAATGATATTACCACCGTGGAGAGAAGAATCTGGCGCATTTGGAGATAGTTTTATGGAGAAAGTTCTGGAGAGTTTGAAAGGGAGATACCAAGCACCTCTTCCAGTGAGTTTGACAGTGATTTCGTAATGAACTGCACCGACCTTGTTGAAGTTGGTTGGCGGAAGCTCAATTGATTGTCATAAGGATGTTCTGAACAGGTACCATATTTCGGTAGTGCTATTGCGAATGGGATAATATGTTCACCAACAGCAAGCTCTTTTTGGTCCAGTAGCAAAGGATAGGTTTTGTCTAAAATCGTGTGCCACTGGCGGTCATATTTGTATTTGCAACGTACCCAGCCTTCGAAGCCTAACCTGGATACAGACCCTATCCAAAGGATCAGGAACATAAACCTCGAATCTCCCAATGACAGTATCACCTATCGACCTCTCCACAATCAGCTCTGCTTTGGCACCCACCATGATAATTGGATACAAATTAGCTTAGGGTCATGACACAATGAGCGAAGATGGTAACCCTCTTATACACCAAATACTGAGTATTGCCGATCGTAAAAGTTGAGCATAGCTTAAGCAAATTTCTAAAGTCATCGAGTTGAGAACATTAAACCTCTTTCGGAGCTCCGCGGTTTATGGATTTGGATCAACAGCCTAGCAAAGAAGCAATAAGAAATGATAAAATTTCTCAAGCTGTTCAACAAGAGAAGAAATGATTGAATAAATTTGTGAGTAAGAGCTCGAGAACTGATTACCATTTGAGAAGTTTTGCCCTTTGATAAACTTCATGAAGAACAATTGGGGCTCTTTTCCTTTGAGTAATGAACTGATTTTATTGTAAATTGACTGAAAATCTTTGTCAATCTCATTGAACTCTAATCTCATCACTCAAGTTAAAGATTTGAATGAAACCAAATCTCATTTCCTCGTCTGCCCTATTTTCATTGCCACAACTCGTAAACTTATACTCTTCTCTTCAATTGGAAAGTTCGATAACGATTCAAAAACTGCTTACAGAAAATGTTTGATATTATTGATAGATATCTTGATACTATAAGCTATGCACTTCCGGCTGGTGCCCCCGTGATCAAACTCTTGGATGAATTCTTACTGTCCGGTCTTTCACCCAATTGACTTGTACCCTTTTCTTTGTAAGTACTAACAGCAGGGATATCAGCTTTGATTCTCTGTACAATGGTACTGTATGCTCGAGGTTCCAATTTTATCAAAGTATGAAGTGGGATAGACATCCAAGGAGATTCCTCTTGTGGTACATTCATGAAATAGGCGTATATGCATCTCAATACCGCTTGATGAGTGATGATCAAAATGTTTTCTTGACGTTCCAGTTCCATAATGACAGGCTCAAGCCTAATGACAACGTCTCTATATGATTCACCACCACGATAACGATATTCATACTTATTTTCATCACGTTCTTTGAAATCTTGAGGGAATTTTCTTTCAATCTCTTCATATGTTAACCCATCACAAGCACCTGCATCCAACTCATCAAGGGCCTTCCATTGTAACTTATGATACGGTAAGAATTGAGCAGTTTGTTGAGTTCTTTTCAAAGTCGAAGTCCATACAGTTAGAGTTACACTATCATCACCAACGGCTTCTCTGACAAGAGACGGAAGCTTTTGTGCATATTTCCAACCTCGTTCACTCAAATCGGCATCACCACCAATCTTGCCCTCCAGATTATACATGGATTCACCGTGTCTCGAAAGATATATGCATCTTGGTCTAATGTGTAAGTTCATAACGTAATAAACGATTCGACTTTCTAAATAAGTTTCGATCTTATTGATGATAACTTGTTCACTCACGTTGATAAGTTTGACAAATGTTAACTCTTTATTCTGTTCCACGCTTAATGGTTCATAAGCTTCTTCATATTTTTCAATTCTTTTAACGAAATCCTTAATGGCAACGTCTGGATCTAATCCTTGATAATCTGGAGAAGTTGTCTTGACATCCATAACGTTCTTCATAATGATTTTCTCATCGTTGCACCAACTTTCTAGAAACATTGGCTCAATAGAATTCTCTCTACACAGTCTCAAAAGCCAGTCTCTTCTCTCTCGTGTAGTGTTCGTAGCATCCAAGATTGCCACAACACCATTTTCTTCATCAAACCATTTCATCATGTCCTTAACAGCAGACGCAGCAGCCTCTTGTCTTTTCTTCAACCCGTCAGTGTTGTGAACGTCGAAGAAATCAGCACTTGGATGGAGCTCAGTCTGACGACGATAGTTACCAACATTGAAAGATTTCGCCTTGATTGACAGCCATGATAGATATCTCACAACTGAATTCTTCGTTAGCTTGATTTGCAACCCGCAGATAGAAAACTATGACACTCACTTTTCTGTGATATGAAGGACTTGCCCCTGGCAGGGAGTCCTACCATAATGACGCAAATTCTTATGTTTTGAACCTTAGAGTGTTAGCAAGGATATCCCCTTTGACTTTGAAGAAAAAGCCCGCAAAAGAGAAAAACCACATACATGAGACACGGTATAAACTGGCATCTTGAAGCCTGGCGAGTTCCGCTAAGTTTAGAACAGGTTTCTATACTGATATGATTAATAGTGAGCTTGAAATCTCTCCAAACTGCTTAAACGAGATTTGTGGTTAAAAAGCTTTTTTCTTCTTTTGCCTTTCCCCAGAATTTGGTACGCGCACTTACCGCTGAGAGATCACATGACTTTTTAGATATCTTCTTATTCTATTTAATGACGCAAAATATTCACCATGAAATCAACTGGAACCTCTCGTCGATCTCCTTTTGCGAATTGATATAGTCCAGCGTTCTTTCGAAATGTCTCTTTGGGTTCTCATTGATATTACCCTCTTGTGTCAAGGTGTCAATGTTGGTTTGAATCAATTCGATTAACCCATTGATGTATTTGATCGTGATACTTTCATTCCCATGGATGAAATAATATAAGCATCTGTTCAGGATCTCCACAAATAATTCAATAGAAACAGCTGAATCCATACACATATCTGCAACTCGCAAAGATCTTTGTAAACATTCCAAAACTCGCTTCCCATCTCTGTAAAATTCAGTGACACCTTCCTCTTCTCCCAAGGCTGGAATCTCCACACCCCACCAAAGATGTGATGCTAAATACACTGCCCGACATTGATCCGGTTTCTTCAATAGTTTGGACCCGTGTAATGCCGTTTTAGTGATCAAGGTATCGTAATTATCACGGCTAAAATTCCTGCATTGTTGTAAAGCACCAGCAATCGATACGATGGATTGGAATTGTGCACGGGAATCGCTTATGGATTCCTCATATATAGTGAAACACTGTGCAAAGAATTCATATGCAAATTCTTCGGATTTCACTTGATCGGCAATGATAGCCGTTGAGAGATTTAATTTGAAGCTCAAATCGTTCAATCCAATCCGGTAGAGGTCATTGATAACACGTGATGTGAATTTGAACAACGAGTTGACATTCTCAGGGGATTTATTCCTTCTTATAAGCCTGATCGTGTTGAAGAACAATGAAGGGTATGTATGTTTGATATTTCCTTCAGATAGCAAACTCTTCACACTTGTGAGTAACTTTGCATGAACACTGGTATCTTTATTCCAAACTAGATGAATCAATTTGGCAAGTTTCTCTTGTTCATTGATAAATTCCAAAGATTCCTCACCATTCTTATCCAAATCCCTTGCTTTATCAACAATGATAACCTTTAATAATTGGAAAATGCCTGTAACGTCATCAACGGTTTTAATCTTGGATCCTTGAGTCAATAACTTGTTCAAAATCTCCAAACTGACAATTTTTTGCACTTTCAAGGGTTGTGCATTCAACAATTCACCATAGTGTGACAATTTCAAAACGTCAAATAACTGTGGATAGTTATTGATTGGTGCTAAAAGCAACAACTTGAAATTTTGATCCAAAGAGTCCGAAACGGTTTCAAGTTCTTTGATCTTGTCGATAGCAAACTCAAATAATTGGTCCACGTTTGCATAATTAGTTGGATAATATGTTAACGTTAATCCTGAAACCGATTCCAATAGGTAACTAATTTCCTCAAGTGATAAATCTCTAGATTTTTCCAATTCAGTGATGTAGAACCAAAACTTGTCAAACAGATTAAGATTATCATTTGTAGTAGTCTTCTCCTCTTTTGTTTCATCAATAGTTAATTTCTCTAGATCTGTTAAATCCTCCCTTTTAGCGAACTCAGTTAATCTATTGATCAAAGTGATCAAAACTTTCCTCAAACTGACATTAGGATTGAGATCCTTGATACATTTCAAATATTCATCCAAGGTGTACAAATGGAATTCATCAGGAAAGACTTGAATGACAACATCTAGCAGATATTCTTGAGCAATAACGTCTTTACACTGCACGATTTGCTCCAATATTGTAGGGAGGATGTATGATTTATAGTATTCTCTATCATTTTCCAATTGTGATAACCGGACAAGGTTGGAACCTACGAGAATCTTTAGCTCCTCTCTCTCTTTAGTTCTTTTCGCTCTATCCCTGGATGGACCTTGATGCTGTAATCTGACCCAAAGCTTGTTCATCTCAATGAAATTTTGAATAACAAATTGGATAGATTCCTGGGTCTCTGGCAAAAGATTCTTAGTTCTCTGTTGTAGATAATATCTCAAGAACAATCCTCTAATCGGGTACTGGACACCACGGCACATTTCGATCATATCTTTCATTATCTCTCTCACAGGAGCGTCTGGAATACTCATATAGACTGTCCCAACGGTAATCATCAAGTATAGTCTCGGAACGATATTCCCCGCGTACTGCACCAGTTCGTACAAGTCTGCCAAGTGATGGTGTGGATGGTTCTCCTTCAGGAACACAGCCAGCAGGTTCAAGGAGTCAAACACCATGATGTAAAGCTCGTAGTACTCTTTCGGCGTCAATTGAGACGTACGCAACTCAGCTAACAAGTTCGAGGCGTGCTTAAGGGCGTCCATCAGCTTTGATTTCGTCTCCAGGCACCGCTTCATCTGATGCGTTTCCGCCCTGATCGTCTTGATGGCCTCTTGCAAAAGCTCATTCTCCTCGCTCATTTTCCTTCTTCAGTTTTGGGTGGCAATTGGCTCTTTATATACACTTTTCCCAAATTAAGGAGCAGAACGACCCTCTCTCGGCGGCTAATAAAGTTTGGGTGATTAGAAGGGAAGGGCCGCGAATGGGTTTTATAAAACAGCACAATCCACCGCGAACATGTTTTGTACACGCAGAGACCGTTATACCCTTCCCCGGGGAAAGTAATAATATTCAATACTCATCTCTCTCTCTCTCTCTCTTTGCTGCTACCCGTGATCCATACAGAGATCAATGGAGGAACGGTCACTGTCTCCGAGGGAAGAACCGCAAGGTCCTGCGAGTGGGGCAGGGACTCCACGCAAAGACAAACAACTAACGTGCTCAGAGGAAACCATTAGCAACCTCGAACAAAAGTTGAAAACGTTTGCCTTCACCCCGGCTGATGGTGCTGATGCCCTGCGCCATAATGAGAAGATCTTGGAGACAATCAGCTCAGGATCGTCCTCCACGGGCGTAACGACACCATACCATCCCTCACAGCAACAACAACAGCCAAAGAGACGATTTTCCATTGGGTCTCAATCTGTGATCCCGACTCTTTTGAACGCACAACTGAACAATCTTAACCTGTTTGATTTCGATGATGACGAAGCTCAACCGACTAAACCGGGTTTCGAAACGGATTCCAAGGCCAAAGTTTGTCTAGAGCATAAACTTTCCAAGATCTCTACAGCACTGATGACAAAACGTCAATTGGGCAAAATTGTAGCTGGTATACGTGACATTGAGAGAACTTTAAACCATGTGAATATAAGATCCAAGATTACAAACATTATGATTGTCACCAAACTATCAGATCCTGAGCCTATCAAATGGGCCCATACAGTGACTCAATTTCTATTGAATTATAACAAGGAGATTGTGATCTTTGTACAGAATGAATTGAAACAAAATGAAACATTTGGATATGAATCTTTGAAATCTGATGATCCGAGTATAAAAGAAAGAATACAGTTTTGGGAGACTGATAGATGTTCACATAGACCTGAGATTTATGATTTGATAATGACATTTGGTGGTGATGGTACTGTGTTATACGCTTCTTGGCTGTTTCAAACAATTATCCCTCCAGTATTACCATTCTCATTGGGGAGTTTAGGATTCTTGACGGATTTCGATGTAAATGATTACAAAACTACCTTGACGAAGATAATTGAAGAAGGGTATCAATGCTCAATAAGAATGAGATTTGAATGCACGATTATGAAATCTAAAGACGCTGATAATCCGCATGCGGATTTGAAAGAGGAAGTCAAAAAACTTGGTGTTGAAACCGAGACTCATACAATCTTTGAAACATTTACCGTTTTCAACGAGGTTGTTGTCGACCGAGGGCCTAATGCCGTGATGACATCGTTAGAGATGTTTGGTGATAGAGACCCGCTAACCACGGCAGAGGCCGATGGACTAATCATATCTACGCCTAGTGGGTCCACTGCTTATTCATTAAGTGCTGGGGGTTCTTTGGTACATCCTGAGATTCCTGGGATTTTAATCTCACCAATTTGTCCTCACACCCTTTCCTTTAGACCATTGGTGATTCCCGAATCTATTATACTGAGACTCGGTGTGCCCTATGACTCCAGATCTACTGCCTGGTGTTCGTTTGATGGGAAGAACAGAGTCGAGCTGTGCAAAGGTGATTTCATCACCATTACAGCTAGTCGGTATCCTCTTCCTTGTATCAAGAAATCCAGTTCCAAGAATGCCTGGTTTGAAAGGTTAAGCTCCACGTTGCATTGGAATGAAAGGAAACGACAGAAACCACTTTCTGATATGCCAGATTTCATTTGATCTGAAGTTTGTTGTTGCCATGGCAGTGTTGAACTCTGTGACACAAAGACAAATATCCATAAAAAAGAACCCGAAAACAAGAACCAAATTGACACTGGAGGCTTGTGAGCGTACAGGTAGAGGATGTCTGCTGCGAATAGTATCATCCGGTTCTATCAAGGGTCGAGTACTATCGCCTCACTGCAACATGAGCTTGACTCTTTACCACCATCTCCATCGGAAAGTGTTCAAATCATCTATCCAAAGATTGAAAATCTACCAACTGCTAGACCTTTAGAATCTGGGAGTTACACTGGTGCACACAAGCCCCTTTCAGCAAGCATCCAATCCTTTTTGATCCAACATCCATTGAATAGTTGGTTTTCGAAAAAGTCCAAAAAGGATACCGTTGCATTGGATCTAGAGGAGGACACGAGCGCTATTCTAAGAGATAATCCAACCATCGACATTATCACCGCTCCACTCGATGATGAAAGCATCCGTGGTGTCGAAGACCAGAGTGAGACCTATGTTGTTGATGCTGAGATTGATCCCATTTACGAAACATATGTGAGATACGTCTACTTCACAGAGTGTTGCTCCGATATCGATACCGGTGAGGATTTAACAGTTGAAGATGTTGTCCCTGTGATGACCCCAGTTAGTGGTGCCATTGACAATTTCACTCCCCTGGAGTACAAAAAATCACAATGTGATTCAAAGGATAAGTCACTTGAAAGGGATTCGACAATCAAGAGACTTTCAGTCAAGACAAGAAAGTTACTTCGTCAACTTTCAGAGCACCACAATAACGTTACACCAGGCGGGCATTTATGTTTGAGGAAGAAGTTATCAAACTTATCCTTTTCTCGGTCATTATCAAATCGTTGGAGACGAGGCTCGTCCAATGATGATGGTGAGCTTAGTGGTGAGAAACTAATGGATTTGTTTGACAGTCCAGATTTCAAACGCAGATTGAGCCAAGGATCAGTGGTCAAGAGGCAAACTTATGATGAAAATTGTGATATTAATGATAAAAATAAAGAGGTTAAAAGGGGGTACTCGTTTAGTCTATTCAAAGAGAACACTATGAGAAGAGCGCAAAGCATCAGAGAAGTTGCCAGAAATTTTACTAAAGATTTTAGAATGTCATAGATGTTCCAATTACTTTTCAGGCTCTTGTAGGTTACAATCTTTGTCTCGTGATATTGTGGTATCTCTTGCATGACTAAAGACTACAAAGATAACTACTTGTAACTCATGACTTTGAATCAATGTAATGCAGAACAAAAATAAAAAAGAATATTAGCAGTAACTTTGAAGATCTAAACAAAAAGAAGAAAAGCCATAACCCATCGAAAACCCCAATTAGAATGAACACATACACAAAACAAAACAACACATTAAAATCACCTCTTAGGCTTTGGCGAGTCTTGGAAACTTACACTTGTCTTCATCTTTTCAACCTCATCACGACCATGTGGTATTAATCCGCCAACCAAGGCACTCATCTTAGACTTTGCAGTGGGGATGTTTGATGGAGTTTCCTCCTCGTCTCTCTCATCTCTTTCATCGGGTAATTGACCCAAGGCAGCTAAACGACGTTGTCTCTCCACTGCGGTTTCCTCATCAGCTCCTTGAGGTGATGATGGTTCTGGACTGTAATTTTCAACACGATTGTTTTCATCATCTTCTTCACCCTCATCATTATCATCATCATCCTCTTCGTCGGATCCACTTTGTTCATCTTCACTTTCATCAACAACTTCTCTTAGGGAATCCACAGGTTGTACTGGTATTTTAGCAACTTGTCTAGTTGAATTTGATTTTTTCAACCCAACAGCGGTTAAAGCCTTTCCTGCAACATCTGTTAATAAAGTTGAAGATCTGCTTCTTTCTGTATTCTTATGATGGTTGATCTTATAACGTCTAACAATTTCACCATCTTCATTCTCGATAATCAGTTGGT
Source organism: [Candida] freyschussii (assembly GCA_003707735.2). Lineage (NCBI taxonomy): Eukaryota > Fungi > Ascomycota > Saccharomycetes > Phaffomycetales > Wickerhamomycetaceae > [Candida] freyschussii. Next base: position 88,834 of record PPLE02000016.1, on the reverse strand, counting down.
TCCCAGTTCTATAAGCGACAAATTTACGTCTTTCTGATGAAGTGATTCTTTCTAATGATCTTCTTGGAGACAAAATAGACGAAGAGTTTGAGCGTGATTTGTTTAAATTCAAAGACGTATCACCTGAAGTTTCATCACGAAGTTGTGCAGTGTCTAAAACTTCACCATGTTGATCCTCAACAATCAAAGTATCTCCTTCAGTATATGCATTAGTTGGGCGTCTTTGTTCCTCGTATTGATTTGTTTGTGTAGTTTCATCCTTTTCATTAGAATCAGCCTCACTAGATTCATCATCACCGGATTCTGTCATTTGACCACCACTAGGGAATGGGATGGTTTCGTTAAAAGTATTTGCTGGTGTAATTCCAAATTTCGGAGCATAACCTTCTTCATTATGTTCAGGGAGTCCAGTAGGTTTAGATTGTTGATTATTGCCACCACCAAGGGCAAATGTAGCAGCTTTAGCCTCCTTTTCACGTTGTAATTTTTCTCTATCCACATCTTCTTCATCACTAAAATTATGATGTGAAATAACTTTTTTCAACCCTCGTCTCTTTTTATGATGTTTTCTTCTCTCCATACCACCAGCAGGTCTCACGGGCACACCACTAGTTTCAATTGTGGCAGATTGTGAAAGGGTATTCCCACCATTACCGTTTTTCAAAGAAGGTGCCATTGTATCGACACGATGTAAAGAGAATGAACGTCCATTGGCTTTTAATTCGGGCAAACGTGACATCCATGAAGTAGAATTTGAATTGCCATTTGTTGTAGTGAAAGACATAGACACTGCCATTGTGTTCAAATGTCTACCTAAAGTGATAACGGCAACAGAAGATCCATGAACCACGATTGAGGCGGTGATTAAAAATGTCACAATGGGCCAAATGCATGAAACCAAATGATAATATTCTGAATCCACAGGAGGTAATTCTTGTGTAGGTGTAGCCTCAGTTGTATGTGCGCCTTCTAATTCAGCTCTAGCGACAATAGCAGCATATACAGCCCCAACGCCTATTGGACCGAAATGACCACAGAATAAAGCTTCTCTCCAAGTTTTTATATCTGGTATAAAAGGTTTTAAAGCCAACACTGCTGGGATTCTTCTTAAGAAAAGCACCACGATGGCTAAAATTATTAATCTCCAAACGTCTGTACCCATAGCATGACTATTAAATTGTGGCCAAGGGATGATTGCACCGAAATAGACGAAATAAGCCAAATTTAACAATAAATCAATAACGGTAGATACATGAGTCTCTTCCGTTTTTTTAGCAAACCAACCATCCCATGAAAAAGCGGCACCTGCAGCGAATGAAACCAAGAGATCATCAACGCCAAGGATGGACCCAAACCCGGCACATGTTAATGCCAAAACAACATAAAAAGCCAAGAATGATTCTCTATCAATGATCCCTTTCTTTTCAGCGTATTTGATGGCATGTCTCCCACAATATCCAATAATGGCACCCAAGAGACAACCAAAGACACATTCGTACAATATGGTGACGCAAATCCAATCTTTGACAATTTCACCACCTTTCCCCTTATGGATCACCAAATTGATTCCTAAAAAGATAAAGGGGAATGCCATACCATCATTACAACCTGATTCTGCACTTAACAAGTTTCTTAAATGGCCAGGAACCCTCTTGGCGAATTTACCCTTACCGACAACAGCAGCGGCCAAAACAGGGTCCGTTGCCGTGATACAAGCACTAACAACGAGGCCTTCAGCAAAGTTCAGCCCAGGGATCAGCAGCCACATGAAGAGCCCCACCACGAGCCACCCCCACGTCATCACGGGCACGAGCAGCATGAAGACGGAGACCCAGTGCTTCAACATGTACTTCTTGGGCAGCTCGACGGCGACGGCAAAGATTTGGAGACAGAGCACCACGCGCGAGATCTCGAGTGTTATATAGTCCGAGTTGCCCCACGTTGTCGGCGCAAACCAGTCCAGGCAGTGCGGTCCCACGATGAGACCCACAATGGCAGCAACGGACGCCTCGCCAATGTAGAGCTTCTCCTTGACGAACAGCGACACGAGCGAGAAAATCGCTGAGAAGACGCCCAGGATCGCGTAGGCGATGTGGGCCTTGTCCACGTTCAGGTGTTCCCACACAGCCATCGAGCGAGTGGTGAGTTGTTGATTTGTGTGAGCGATAGAGAAACACTCTCGCTTTGACTACGTCATGAGTTTATATTATCTCAATTTGCGGATTTCCCTGTATTATGTAAGCCATTATGTAATGTGTTACGTAACACATTGCATAATACAGCGATACCTATCTACACAACGATGGATGGATTCAAGTGTGATCATCTTTGCAAGTGGAGTGCGCGGGCCATACTCCCTGCTGATTAGACATTAACTAGTTGTTATACGGTGGTGTTTGGAAGCGATGGGTTTGGTGCCAGTTTTGACAGGTTTCTATGAGGAGAGGACCCTTGCATAAGAAGGTTTTCCTAACGTGAGAATCGACAGTAATCTTTGAAGTACAACCCCCATTCATTGCTCTCGTTGTCCGGTGCCTGTTTCAACCCTGATTGAGACAGCTGGATGGCAATTTTATCAAAGCTGATCTCATCCGGATTGATTATAGAGTTTAGCTTCATCTTATTCAGATCTGACTGCGGCACTTGTACTCTTTGTATGGATTTGATCCTTGTTAAACTGTCGATACCGAATGTAGCAATGGGTAACATAGGGAATTGCTTAAGATCATTAATCAACGTTGAAATCTCCGAGTTGATAGATTCAATATCATTATAATTCAGATCCCGTTGTGAACAAAGAAATGTGGATTCAACAATACCAGCACGAACGAATAACGGGAGCTGTTTTACAAAAATTGGTGAATTAGTCGTATGGAACAGCTTGAAACGCTCATATTGAATGGAGATGGATTTCATGAGATGGGTAGATAATGCTGATATGATTGGGATATGAAGAAAAGATTGATAAAGACGATATCGATGAATGCAAATAGATATTTGTAATTCATGAGGGATTTCAGTATCATTGAATGGGGATGATAATAACTGTGCATCAATTTCAGTGATGAGTTTCAATTTTGATATCGAATCAGACCAAGTTGGAAGCTCAAATACCCGATTCAATGATTTATAAATCTGTGCATCTTGATTCATTCGAGATGGAAATGGAACATTGGACATATAGGATACGATATATGGAGTCTTGGCCAAATCCAATGCTCTTTGAGTGTCAATTGCACATAAGCACCACCAAATTTCCCGTCCTTGTTCCGTAGTATTAGAATTAGGATCATCAAGGTTCAATCTCTTGGCATCATAAACCGCTTGCGGTAATAACTCATCCAGTGCGGTATAATCATTAACCCAAGTACAATACACATGTTGTAAGATGAAGATTTGTAATCTGATGATATTGGATTCTTTGTAATACGCCATGATTTGTCTTGAAGCGTTGAACCATTTTAAGCAATTTGATTCTATAGTGTCCATATCTGGCCAGAATCTCAAAGCCTCATCCCTTGGGAGACATCTCAAGCCAAGGCTAATGATGATGAACACAAGACTCAAGTTATGAAGATCGATATCCGTGTATAATCTTGCATACTGTAGTTCAAACTCTTGGATATCGATAATGGGTACGATCCCCTGGTGGCACTGTCTTTTCAACATCGAACAGACCTGAGGTGAAGGTAATAGTTTGACCATTGTTTGTCTCAGCGAGTTGAGATCCAATGGGGGTTTCCCATAGTCCAGGATGGTTAATGGTTGTGTTGAAGTGAGGTTAGGTGCCATTTTCAACCGACCAAATGAATCATTCGGTTTGATTAACTCTTTGAATTTCGTCAAGGATTTAGCTGGATTCCCCAGGCATTGGTCGATTCGAGAGTTTTTGATACAGTTGGAACACGGTATCTCATGGTTACATTTGATCTTTAGTCGTTTGCAAGGAGCGCAAGAGTAGCTCAGTTTCTGTTTGCGGTTCATCGCACAAAGACGTCCAGACAAGAGAAGAAACCATTTTTTGGGGCCTTGAAGAAAATTGATGGTTTTTGTTGATGTTTCATACTAAGAATGTTTTGAAAAGTAAACATTGACACTTCAAACAAAACAGAAAATTAAACCAGTAAACAACCCGAAAATGGACTATACACGGTTGAAATACGACAACGTTCTGTTTCAGGAAAGCTACACCGACTCTTTAGAAGACGACGAGGACGTAGAGAACATTAGAATCATCAGTAATTACCGTGTTACTCCTTTTAATCTGGAGATCCACGGGTTTGAAACTGGTGATGTTAATAAGAAGGGGTCTGTTAAAAGGCATAAAAGGAGGAAAATATTGTTGGATTATGAGCACGATACCACAACAGAGGTTAAACTAGAGTCGAATATCAAATATCAAAGACAATTAAGGCAAACCGATAGCATTTTCAATCATTTCATTAAAACTACATTAAAGAACCATACACCAAGGATTATAACCCACTCAGATTACTCACCAAAGTTCAAATTATCATCACAATCTTCATTGCCACTTAACAAGAAAACAGCTGCCTCGATATTGAAATCGAGATTCACCAATTCATCATCATCATCATCACCACCTTCAATCCACAAATCGATATCCAGAATACAGAAGATTGAAATCAATCCTCTTTTACACAAACGTCTTGGTCTTTAACCGTTCTCTGAAATTGTTCCAAACACCACCGAGATCATAGATATTAACCAATTGTGCAATAGATGTCACTTTTACCAATTGAGATTCATCATCAATTTGCCTCACTCTGTTATCATTTTGATCAACGCTAACAAACAAATCTTCGTCTGGTAGATATTCTACAAATTCATCACGGTACTGGAAGAGATTTCCCTCTTGTACGAGATCATGAACCACCCTCCATTTGGTTAACTCCATCGTGGTCATACCGTCACGAATCATGGTATAGTTCATATATATGAACCAAATCATTATCAGATCAAAACTGAAACAAATAAGCCCAAAACTTATCTTCATGATATCATAGCTTATAACCTTGAGAGTCAGCCACATGGCATATGAGAGTACAACAAGGTTCATCACCAAGAACGAGTAAAAAACGTGATAATTGCCCAATCCGATACAGTTGTTCAGCCAGATACAATGATGATCGTAGAGCACGATACAGCCACCACAGTACTTACAATGCTTTGATCTCGCCGGTTTCTCAATCCGACACGTTGGACACTCCTTGTGGAAGAAGATGACGTTGTCAACGGGCCATGTGACTGCAAGCTCATGCGACCTATACGGCTCGATGTAGATGGAGAGTACGAATGTCAACGCAAGCAACAGAACCAGCGAGTTATACACCCACGGCGTCGGGTTCTCAAGCTGCGGATAGATCTCTTTATAGAAGAACCACACCATCGTCACCAAAAGCGTCGCGTATAACAACGGCACGCTCCATAGCGCAATTCTTACTAGAGTCATAATGGCTTTGGCTTCAATACTTCGTATATAAAAAAAAAAAATTCAGGAAAATTTCCTCATGAATAAAAAGCCAATGAGCAGGAATAACTTGCCCAAACGTCTTTTGATGGAGTTCACGCCTGTTTCTGAGGGGAAAGCCACGGTGCTGTTCTCGCCCAATGCCGTTTTCTACAACCCTGTCCAGCAGTTCAACAGGGATTTATCCGTCTTGTCGATAAGGGCCTGGTGTTTACTATACGGCGATGCCATATCGAAGAAACGCAAACGTGACGATCACGACACACACAAGCCTCATATTTCCATATTGGAGGCCCTCAGCGCCACTGGACTCAGAGCCATCCGCTACGCCAAGGAAATCCCCAACGTTTCCAGAGTTGTCGCTAATGATTTCGCTGAAGATGCAGTTGCTGCTATAAAGAGGAACGTTGAGCATAACCAAGTCGAATCTATCGTGATACCGAACAGGGCAGATGCCAACTCGTTAATGCATGAGTCCAAATCGCAGGGGAAGTTGTTCCATGTGATTGATCTTGATCCATACGGCACAGCTTCACCGTTTTTGGATGCAGCGATCCAGGCCATCAGCAATGAAGGTTTACTCTTGGTGACATGCACAGATCTAGCCGTGTTGGCTGGTGGTGGATACCCGGAGAAATGCTATGCCCTGTACGGTGGTACGACGTTGATCAACCATGAGGCGTCACATGAAGCTGCGTTAAGATTAGTGTTGGGGACAGTGGCCACGACTGCTGCCAAATATAAGAAAAGTATTGAACCGATGTTATCTTTATCGATTGATTTCTATGTCAGGTTGTTCATTAAAGTCAAGACATCACCGATTGAAGTGAAACAAGTTTCATCGAAAATGAATTTGGAGTATATGTGTTCCGGATGTGGTGCTATTCAACATCAACCATTAGGGAGAGTCAGTTCGAATGGTAAAGGGAATTACAAATATGGATTGGCACAGGCAACGAACGTTGGTTCTAATTGTAAATACTGTGGATTTATCAATCACGTTGCAGGTCCAATGTATAATGGAGCTTTGCATAATAAGGAATTTATCAATCAAGTATTGGAATTGAACAAACAGGTTGATTATAACACAAAGGCAAGGATCGAAGGGATGTTAACGTTGGCATATAACGAAATTGAATCACCATTTTATTTCAAACCTGAAAGAATTTCATCGATATTAAAGATCCAAGTTCCACCTTTGAAATTAATCATTGCAGCGCTGGGTAATTTAGGGTATGATGCTTCATTAACACATGCTACACCTTCAGCTATAAAGACCAATGCATCATGGGATATTATATGGGCAATGTTTAAACAGTATATCAAACAGAAAAACCCATTGGATTTGAACAAGTTGAACCCAAACACCGCTGGGTATAAGATTATCACTAATCCTGAAGTTGAATTGGATCAAGTTTCATTTGAATTGAACGATCTAAGTGGTAAGATTGAGAATTTAAGAAAGTTGAAGATTGTGAGATATCAAGAGAACCCTACCAAGAACTGGGGGCCTAAGGGGAAGCCGTGATATATATATATATAAAGGGAAGCCGTGATATATATATATAGTATCAATAGACGTAGTGAAGATAGTGATCTCAATGATAAAAAGAGTATAAAAAGAGTAAGAGTAAGTGTAAAAAAATATTGGAAGTGACGAGGTTCGAACTCGCGCCTCTTTGAAGAGACCAGCATATTCCACACCAAATTTTTTTGGTATTTCCTGAAGCGGGCGCCTTAACCACTCGGCCACACTCCCATTGACATCCACTTTTGGCCACTTTTTGCGCATATACCCTAGCTAGTGTGTTCCCAAAAGGGTAATGTTTTGTGTTAGGGCCAACACTAGAAAGAGAATACGCGTCTTTATTTGTCACTTTTGTTATTTTTATTTTCTTGTCAGTGTTTTTTTCTAAAATTAGATTTTTCCTAATGCGGAAATGGAAAATCTCGCAGGGGTTTTTTTTTCGTTTTGTTTTGTTATATAAATAAATCTCGAGATCCACAAAATTCCAATCTTCTTGTGGAAAACTATTTATCAAAAAAAAAAAAAACCCATATAAAACCACTTTCGCTATGTCTTACGCTACTCTTTCCCTGGTTCCAACTCAAGCCGTTGTCTACGCTGCTTCCAACTCTTCCAACTCCTCCACTTCATCGTCGTCTGCCGGTGCTGAACAGTTGAACTTGAACTGGAAGTCTGGTACTTTCATTGGTGCTCTTCTTGTATCTCCAATCGTTTTGGGTCTTGGTCTATGAAAAATGAAATGAACACTGTTATTGATTGATAGGACAACTATGTAGAATTGTAACACCCTAATGGACTCTTCAATTTGAAGAAATATTGACATTTTTCAGGCTCTGTGACACTCAAGAGTTGATGATCAGCACCACACTCTATAGAGACAACACCGCGTCTTAAAGGTCCATTCCAACATCTTTGGCCATTCTCGTAATAAACAACCAACGATGCCTGGTGCACCTCGACGCGATCAAACGTTCCAATCTTGACATTATGACCATTAGCACCTCTTTGATGAATATCACCAGTGAACAAGATCTCATAATCGTAATCACCGATATGATTCTTGACACTTATGTCATCCATTGGACGTAAGATATCATTAGGTCCGTAATCTTTGTTTAGTTTGGATTGTAATGATTTGATCTTCTCTTCAGATGATGATTTATTCTGTTCAAATTCTTGTATAACAAGATCGATTTCATCACTTGGTGGGGTTGGTAAATGTGGTTTGGGAGATGAGGATACTCCCAGGAAATCTTGAATCAAAAGATGGAATTTGGCACGGATTGACATGATGAGGGATTTGATAGATTTCAAGTTTGTAGATTTCAAAGCTGTGATATTTGGTTCAGTTTGTGGTGTGGTTAATTTATCAATGATAGAATCCAAAATCTCTTTAGGATTGCGTGCATCTTCTTGTTTGTTGACAATGAAATCTTGATATGTCTTGACAGTTTCCTTGACTATTGGATCATTATAATTTGGATTATAATTGGACACTAGATTGTTTAGAATCTTTTCAAGCTTGCCCACTTGTTCATTAAAGATATGGTAATGATCAATTTCATTGGTCAATTGTTGTTTCAATTCATCAACATCATCCAATTTATCAATGATTTTTACCTCCTTAGTGGACAATTCATCCAATTCATTGAACAATTGCACAGTTTCCTTAACAGCCATATCGTTTAAATTCTCATTATAATTGTTAACGAAATGGGTTAACATGGTTTGTAATGCGATATAATGATCTTGATTTGATTTCAAAACATTAAACAGTTGATTAATTTCATCTTGTACCAATTGTGAATCCCTTTTATGATCAACTTGATACGATTTGGTCAATCTTTCTAATTCATGAGTAGAGAATTTCAACAATTCTTGCTCTTTTTGTAATTCATCTTGTAGTTTATTCTTTAATCTCAAGGCAGCGTTAGTAATCTTGTCCAGTTTATCCCTTCCAATCTTGAACTCCTTTTCCTTAATGGCGATTTTTTTTTCATATTCTTGATGAATCTCCAAACATCTATTTGGACAATCAACACCAGTGGCCCATTCATCAGAACCGTCACAGCACACTTCATAATCACAAACGCCATCATTAACGAGGTATGAAGGGATATAATTAGCGAAATGACCTTCATTGGCACAATAAAACTTCATCATGGAACAAGCTGAAGTTCCAGGCTCATCTGAACCGTCTGGACAATCACAATAATCATCGTTTATCTGTGAGAAGTCGATGATATCATCCGTTGTAAGACATTTCCACTTGTTGTCCTCGATTGGAGTGTATTTAGCAGCATCCTTAGGTGCGATACCAACGATGTTTGCCCTTGAAAGAGCCATCAACCATAGCAATAGCTTCATGAGAGAAAAGAGATGTGAGCTGAAATGAGATGTTTTATGAGAACAAAGATCAGCCAAAGCGTGTGATATAAATATATATGATGGAAGGAAAAGACACACCTCCGTTTCCGTTTTTTTGCTGTTCCAAAAAAAAAAATGTTTGAATGTTTATTTATCAGTTTAAGCTTGACGTTTGTTATTCATGGATTGATGACAATACAAAAATTCTACAACAAATATCAACAATTTATTCATAATTTGAATCGAAATTCATTAAATTGGGATGAAATATCAGAGAATCCGGCAAATTTGATCATAGAAATGTCCAACCAATCAAAATTGATCCCAACAATTGATCAATTGATAAATGGGTGTATTTCACTGTCATTGGCTATCATGGCCATTGTGTATTTAAACAGGAAACTACGCCTGATTCCCATCGTTAGATATATCATTGCGCATGTTTGAGGTGGGAACTAAGGGACTATAAAAATAGTAGTATAACAGGAGATTCTCATGGGTTTATCGGTATTACAAGTTTGTTATATTAAAGTAGTTCAAATAAAGAATAAGAAAGGATGATTACGTAATATTTATGGTATTGATTACATAATTATGCTTACATAATTGATTACATAATTGATTATATAATATTCCGAGGGTGTGTATCCAAATCGGGAAACTTATCAGCCCTCGGAAGTGTTAAATGAAATTTTTTTTTTTTTTTTTTATTTATTTATATTCTCTTCTCTTTAGAACAAAGTCTTTAACCAAAAAGAAAGAAAGAAACAAGAGAAAGAAAGAAAGAAACAAGGAGATTCATAACCCAATTATGTCCAACTGTTGAATCGAATAAAATGTACGTTTCTCTCTCTCTCTTTCCCTCACTTCAGTGTCCTTTTCTTTCATAACTAACAACTTGTAAAGGGCTAAACTATCAAGAAAGAATGTTTTAAAGAATAAGAAGAAAAATCCTACACCACCTGGCAAGACAATTATACCGCAGAGAAGATTCAGTTTATTAGATTCAGATTCTTCATCTTTAAGTGAATTTGAAAACGATTCAGAAACTGGTCAATTCCAAGCTTTACAATCCGATAGCGATGAACAAGATGATGAACAAGAAGAAGATGATGAAGATGAAGAGATTTGGAAAAATCACGCAGATAAAGTGGTGAACACTTCAAGCGACGATGAAAGTTCCTCTGATGATGATGAAGATGTAGATTTTGTCAAATTAACTGCAGAGAGAAAGGCCAAATTATTAGCCAATAGAAGCGTTTCACCTTTTAAAAATGATAACGTGGATTTCGCTTTTGATTGGAAGGATAACTTACAACTAAATCAAGAGGAAGACGTTGGTGAAGAATTAACGAATGACAATTTTGCAAATTTACAATTGGATTTACCCATATCAAGTGAACCTTTGGCCTTGGTAAATATTCAAGATTCAGAAGAAGAGGAATCGGATGATGATATCGATCAAGATGAATTACTTCGAACTTTGGAACAAGAGAGTGATGGAATAGATACTGCAGTTGAAACTGGTGAAGATGATTATAACTTATTACAAGAAGAGGCTGAAAATATATTACAAGATTATGACAATACAACAAAACAATACTCCTCCGATGATTATGATGACGATGACGAAGAAGAAGAAGAAGAAGAAGATTATGATGAAGGATTCATTGTACCCTTTTTCGATGATTCCGCAATTAAGGATAAATTATTCTATAAAAAAACTGATGATAGTGAAGAAGAGGACGATTCTTACCTTTGGGATTATTTTTTCAGCGACGGTGAAGAAGAGAGTGAGTTTGAAAACCATAGTGATGATGAGGCAACAGATGAGGACACAACTTTACCACCTCCTTCATCAAGGACGAAAATTGGTTCAAAAGCTCAAGAATTACTCTCTTCATCATCTATAATTGCTAGACCCCCAGCATTGGGAACTTGGTGTACCGATTCAAAACCTTTTGGAATCATTGATGGATTATCTACAAGGTCATTGATACCTACACCTACAAAGGGCAATTCTTTACCAACGTTACCAGTGACACCAACATCAACAAATACAACAACAAATCAAGCTGAAGAATTAACCTTGGATGAATTTTTGAACATGAGTGAATTGGAAGATGAAGACGTTTTAAATCAACAGGAATGGTTAGAAGTCACTTCATCAACTCGCAAAGTACCATTATCAGCTTTTAGAAACAAGGGAATCATTAACGATAACCTTCATATCAATGCTACAAGAAGGTTTAGCCATGGGCAAAAAAAGCAATTGAAGAAATCAAGTGGGAAAATAATGTCACCAGTACGATTGAAAAAAGAGAAACAACATCTTCGTAACAAAGTGAAGAAGTCAAATAGACGTCAATCATTGGCTGAAAAACCTTCAATTGAAGGCTTAAGAGTCACGAAGAATGGATTGTTCTCTGAAGATACATTGAGTAATGTCGAGGAATTTTTAAGTGGGTTAGGAACTGAAGCAGAGTTGAATATTTTGTTTCGTGAGGTGTGAAAATAGACAATGGTTAACAAAACAAATATATATATATAACAAAGGGTTTGCTGGAGGAGGAGAAAGAGAGAGGGAGGGTTTTATTGTATCACTTTTTTTTTTTCGTTTATAGAAGTTATTTTTTGCGGTTTTAACAACTTTTATATATCATCAAACTTGTATTTAAACAAGAGTGGCCAGTTTAGCAGACAACTCAAGCTGTGTCTTTACAGAACTTGCTAAATACTCAATCATGAGAGTGTCTTGGATATGAGAATTGAAAGCCTTCTCCAATTGTTCCACGTTGAAAACACAAACGTTTGTCTTCAAATTTGATAATAGAAATTTGGCAAAGTCATCATCGCCTTTGATTTCTCCATTTTCAACACGATTGATATATTCAAGTACACTGTCGATGAGCAAATCAATCTTCTCCAAACCTTGCACTAAAACGTTAAGATCAACGGATTCATTTTGGATCTGTGCAGTGGCAGATTCATTCTCCTGATACACAGCTTTTGAAGCATAGTTCAAAACCGATCTCTCTTGAACGTCGAACGAGATCTTATTCGCCACGGGAGTGAACAAGTATGACGATCCCTTTTCAATGTTTAAATTAGAAGCTGTCTGACCAATTGCACCTATTGGAGAAGCTAAATATGTGTTTATCGTGGGGATCTCTCTGATTTCACCTTCAATCGACGACAAAGTCAGATGTAAATATCCATCGTTCCCAGATGAATAGAAATCATGGACAAGGGCAGTAAATGAATCAATACCTGGTCTTGTACTGAACCACCCCAAAATAACATCTTTTGGATTCGATCTCTTATGGAGCTGGAACAACGTTCTGTGGTGGAACCCCTCGATCGACACTTCATCGCCCTCTTCATTGTGAGGCACAATATACGCATCTCTGATCTCCAACGAAGAGCCGTCATCGGAACGAGTACCAACTAATGTACCAATAACACGATCTTGTGAACGAAGAGCAAATTCCAAGAGCTGGAAAAGCGCAGGCGACTGCACTGTGACTGTCACCGGGGCCGTCGACGCAGAAACTGCGCCCAGCACGTTCGGTCTCACGATATGGAGACTCTCTGACATGTTTGTCTAATGAATTCTAAGCAGACGTTGGCAACAAACAAAAAAAAAAAATTTGTTAAATTGGAAATTAAATATGAGTGGTTATATCCCAATTAGGAAACTACCGTATTAGGAAAATATCTCCGATGTCCGCCGCATTTATGTCTTTGCTCTGTTTTCAATTCTCTTTATTCTCTTTGTTTTCTTGCATTTAATTGCTGGAATATATTGCAGTTATAAGTCACTGGATCATGCTGTCGAGCTCTAGGAGGAAGATATTGGTGGTTTCCTCGCTTTCTTTGGCGACAATCATTGGTGTTGATGCTATTTGCTGGGATTCTACTCTCAAACGTACTTCAAGGGCATTTTACACACTTTCACTCATTGGTTACGATTACAGATTCAACTTCAACGAGACATCAGATATCCCAGCACTCCATGAACGGAACGCTGACCGTTTGTTCAACCTGCTCAATGAGAATAAAGGTCTCTATATCAAATTAGGACAAAACATTGCTAATCAGTCCAATATCTTTCCTAAACCGTTCCAAGAGAAGTTTGCCAAACTTTATGATTCGGCACCAAGGGACCCGTGGTTACAAGTTGATCGTATATTGAAAGAAGAATTAGGCGTTGGATATGAGAAGTTGTTCTCTAACTTGGATAAAACACCTATAGCCAGTGCTAGTGTGGCACAAGTGCATAAAGGCCAGCTCGTTACAGGTGAACAAGTGGCCGTAAAAGTTCAACATCATTACATCAAGAACCAAATAGATATGGATCTATGGACGTATAGACTATTCACCAAGATTTTTTCATATTCATTTGAAATGCCATTGAGTTTTATGTCGAACTATATCACTGAACGATTGAAAGAAGAAGTTGATTTTACCATTGAAGTACGCAATTCCGAGAGGATAAGACAATTCATTGAGAAAGATGATGAGTTATCCACTAAGATCCATATCCCTACAACTTTCAATAACTTGTGTACTCAAAGAGTGTTAATAGCTGAATGGTGTGATGGAGAGCCCTTGTTCAAATATGATGAATTGAAGCAACGGTTCAATACTACAAAGATCATGCACGATTATCTCAAGCTTTTCTCCAAAATGATCTTCCAATGGGGGTTCATCCACTCTGATCCTCATCCGGGGAATCTGTTGGTGAGATATCACAACAACCAGCAACAATTGGTGCTGTTGGATCATGGCTTATACGTGGAACTACCTGACAAGCTAAGACATGAATACTGTACTCTATGGAAAAGTCTTTTCGAACTGAACGATAAAGAGTTGAAAAGGATAGCCACGAGTTGGGGCATTGGATCGGAACAATCAGATATGTTTGGATCGTTTGCCCTCTTGAGCCCATATCATAAGGCCAAAGAACAGATTGCAAAGATGTCGAAATATGAAAGGGAACAATTCATGAAGGAGAACTTCAAGAATTTCTTTAAAAACACTGAAAAGTTCCCATTGGAGATGATATTCCTCGGGAGAACAATGAGAATGTTACAATTGCTGAATCAAAAATATAAGGCACCCGTCAATAGAATCAACATGTTCACTAGAGAAGCCGTTGCCGGGTATTACCTCGGCCCTTCACAACAAACATCCACTTGGAATAAAGCAGAGAGACTGCTAAGATACTCAATCTTCCTAATGACAATGACGATATCAGAGCTGGGATTCTATTTCACCAAGTTGACTCAATGGCTATTCAATACAAAGAACCTTGAAGATGTCATCATGGACCAAATGAACCGCGAGTTGAGAGAGATGGGGGTGGAAAACCCGGAGAATGTCGATCTCTTATCAGGCTGATTATATAGATTGATGACTATTGTGTATATATATAAATTAACAGGCAGAATAGAGGGTAATTAAGTATTGTATTTATAATTACCGCATTAGGAAGTCAAGCCAGCCTTGTGTGTGTGTTTTTTTTTTTTTTTTTTT
>PPLE02000016.1:0-73810 GCA_003707735.2 [Candida] freyschussii | reverse complement strand
TCCTCCAAACAAACATCACTCAGTCGACCCAAGCGATCCTTAAAGCCACTTCACAAGACTCTGAAGTTTTAGCATTAAGGCTCTCAGGCCAACTTTTATACGGTGTGGTTAGAATATATTCAAGAAAGGCCAAATATCTACTCGATGACGTTTCAGACGCTTTGCTCAAGCTCAAATCAGCTTTCAAATCAAGTGCCAACGCTGTGACATTACCAGTCAATGCCACAATCGTCACCTCTATGAATCAACTCATATTACAAGATACAATCACCCAATCGGATCTGCTTTATCAAGAACCATTGACATTTGATGATGACCCGGCTACGAAATCGTATGCTGATTTCTTTGGCACTCAAGCCAATCAAGACTATGATGAAAGTATAGAGATGCCACGAAATAGATTTGACGAAGATGAATTGCCACAGGATGACGGGTTAGATATCGATTTGAATCTCGATCTAGATGAATTCGCTGATAGACCTGATGGATTTGACGATGGTGGAGGTGATGGTGGAGAATTGGATATGGATTTCCCAGATGAAAGTATTGAAATTGGTAGAGCCCATGATGAGGAGAATCTATCACAAGTGATGAATGAATCGACCCAGGGGATCGAACTAGGATTTAATGAACCATTGGAAACTATCGACGATTTACAGGAGGAGGTGCTGCAGCAGCAGCAGCAGCAGCATAGTAGACTCACACAACCTACACGGACGAGAACTAAGAGAAAACAAGTTTCGGCAAAGAAAATCGTTAATGATAAAGAGATCGAATTAAACATTCATTCTTTTGAAAATACAGGAGCGATCGTCATCACACCTGATTTGAATCAACAAATTGATATATCGGCAAAGAGACAATACATTCATGAACTTTTAAATGAAAATTATGTCAAGAGTGATATCGCTGACAAGTTCTTCACCATTAAAGGTTCAAAGCGTCAAAAGACTGCTCTATCACCTGAACCGAATTTCTCAGATGTACCAGACTTACAATCCGACAAGGATTCAACACAGGAACAACCTGAATTTTATCAAGATATTGACGTGGATTTCGATATCGATTATGAAAGAGAGGAAAGAGTTTTAGACCAACAATTTGATCAAGACATCTCAGAAGATCAACTTGATTTCCCACAAGGTTCTCAAAGTGGTGCATCGGAATCCACAGCCAAGATTGAAGCACACGTTACAGAATTATTGGAAAATGAGAAACATACAACTTTCACCAATATCCTTCAGAAAGATACAGCTACAGAACAACCACTATCACTGAGACCAAAGAGTGAGGCAACAAGAGTGTTTTTTGAACTTTTAGTATTAGCTACGGGTAATAAACTATCTCTTGATCAATCCGAACTATTTGGTGAGATCAAAGTCTCAAGTCGTTAAGATGTGTTATATAATTTTAATACAAACATTTATAAAGTTGTAATAAACATCAATTTTTTTCCGACTCTTTTCTTTCCAAACACTTCCCTCTCTAGGTTTCTAATTGGCAGCTTCGGCAAACTGTATCAATCTCTTGACACCAACAAGCCAATGACCACCTTCATGGCTATGATTCGTCAACAGTTGCAAATGCAAATCCAACGCCTTGGTATAATCTTTCGCACTCAAGGCATCAACCAGTTGAGTCAATAGCACAAGAGCAGGAGGCGTCAACAAGTCCTGGTTGTTCAAATGATCATATAAAATACTTAATCTCTTCTCCGTATCAATAACCTGTTTCGAGAATTTCTCAGGTATTGCCGGCTTAGCACTTTCAAACTCCCTGTTCAAAACTTCATAGATAACTCTATACTCCTGTGGGATATGTGTCCTATCACCTGGTGGATATTTTGGTTTCGACACCTCTGGAGACGGTGCGGTTGCCGATTGCTGTACCTGTTGGGCCTGTTGTTGTAAAGAATCAACAGCTGTCATTGGCTTTGGTGGGCCATTGCTTCTTGGCCCACCAATAATAGGTGGTGGCCCATATGATGCAGCCCCAAGCGAAGCAGCAGCACCACCAGCACCAGTCGCTGGTGTTGTTGTTGCTGTTGCCGTTGGAGCATATGGGTTTGCCTTTGGAGGTGCAGAATAGGAAGGCGCAAATTGATTCGATCCAGGCTTACCATATGAGTTTGGGGCCGCTGGAGAATTGGAGGATGGTTGGAATGGTAGTGGTGATGGTGCATATGGCGACGTTGAAGCTTGGTTCGCTGGAGCATATGGGTTCCTGACTGGTGCTGGTGTAGTTGCAACATTTGGTGGTGATGAAACATAGCCATTACCATTGTTCAATCCGGGGAATTGTGGTTGCGGGGATGTTATTGGTGCATAACGGTTTGTTGGCTGCGGTTGTGGGACTGGCTGAGCCTCGGGAACAGTTGGTGTCCCGCCAGTTTTAGAAACCGATCTTGGTGGTGGAGGAGGTATTGTCCCAGTAGCAAAAGATCCAGTACGACTAATTGATGGAGTAGGTGCAGATGAACCATTGTTTGAAGATGCAACATTGACGGGAGCAGCAGGCGTAGAACGACGTGGTGGTTGATGGAACGTAGATGGTAAATCATTCCAACCCTCTGTTCCAACTTTTCTCGAACTCTTTGGAGGAGCCAATGGTGGTGCAGATGGTGATGGCTGTGGTGGGACAGATTGGACAGCCTCACCTGGCCTGTATGGATTATAAGGGGCTTGAGGTGGCCCATTCGATGGGACATGAGAAGGAGCATAAGGAGATTGTGATGGCTGAGGTGGATAACCATATGTCCCGGCACCAACAGTAGAAGCAGTAGGCACAGCAGGATTTGAAATGTATGGATTACCACCTGAAGCACGAGTCCCCCTGGCAGTTTGAGCAGGAACAGAAGTGTTTGGAATCGATGAAGCTCCCGAATAACGGCCAGCAGAGGTTGGCAGTGTGGACTTTTTCTTAGTGACTCCAGTTGCCTTTGCGATACGCTCTTGCTCTAACTTGACAGCTGGAACCTCATTAGACAACAGATTTAATAGTTTGGACGCTAGCTCAAACTGACCATTAGTAGAGATGATATTGATATACTCCAAGATAGTAGACAAAGAGGAACTACTTTCCGAGACTGGAGCATCCAAATTCAAAGAGGATCTGTATGCACTGAATTTTTCCACAAACTCTGTCAAGGCGTTGAAATGGGCATTATAAGCAGATGTTTTTTCAGTCTTTAGAATCTCAGATTCCAGATCTTTAAGTTCAGAATTCCAAATATCTGAAACTTTCTCCAATGCTGAAGCGTTAATATAGTTGATAATAGCTTCGTTTCTGTTCTTGACGGCGTCCTTCGCGAGGATACGATCTCCTAGTTTGATGAATTGGGATTTATAAACCTCAGCACTGGTCGAATAGGTCTTGATAGCGGTACCAATCTCTCTCCAATTTTGAACATCCCCATTCTCAACAAGATCGGAAACGTCACCCGTGGAAACACTGTAGAGTAAGCGAGCCACTGGACTTGTCTTAGCATTTTTGTTGAAATAATAATCGCAGACTTTCTCTTTGAGCTCTTGTGGTCCATTAAGTGCGATTATCAAAGCCTCGTCAAGTTTGTCCTCCTTCAACGAAATCTCCACGGCTCTAGATAAGTTTTTAGTCAACAAGGCATTGACGAGATCTTTGTCATCGTCAGTGAATTGTATTTCACCTGCTGGCGTATACTTTGGATGTTGATTCAAATCCGTGAAGAAATCTTCACCATTAGAGACAGTCTGACTTTTCTCGTCTTCGATATTTAAAGCTATAAATTTCTCAAAAATATCAGACTCACCAGATAACTTCTGTAAAAGCTCCCAATCAGGTTTATTGATATTTTCAAAGGATTTTTGCAAACGCGATTCAATAATTGACTTGAAATCACGCGTTTCAAGTGCTGACTCTAAAGAACTATCGAGGGAAGACCCTGGTAGTTTAGCATTGGAAATCTTGATCTCAGAAGTTTTTTCTGCAGTTTTGGCCACGGTAACAATTTTCCCACCAAACCCGAACGAGACAGAACTATGTCTACCATACCAGTTTGGTGCTTGTTTCACAAAATATTCCGGATGTTGAGTATCCGTGACGGAAATTTCATTCCAAAACTCACTTTCATTGGAGGTGGAAATTCTTTTGTCAACTGGCGGTGAAGTATCCTGAAGGGTCTGAACGACAACTTTCTTATCAAAGCTAGAGGTGGCAAAGATATCAGGAGCAGATGGGGCGAATCTTGTTTTAAAAGCCCAGTTGGCAGTTGTTGGATATTGTGCCAATTTCTCAGCAGTTGATGGGTTCCACAAAATAGTCGTGTTATCCTTACCGCATGACAATAAAAGATTTGGATCCCTAGAGTTCCAATCGAGAGACAGTACACCTTTTTTGTGACCAACCAAAACGTTTTCAGGAGCATTTGAGTTTCTTAGATCCCAAGTCAAAATCAATGGCACCCCATCGGACTCTGAGGCTGTAACCAATTTAGTGCTTTGGGTTGGATGCCATGCCACAGTTGATAACGTTGCCCTTGATCCGGTCTGAGAGGTGTAACTTAAATGCAAAACTTCCTTCTTCGACTTTAGATCCCAAATTGATGTATACCCTGCAGTACCAGCAGAAGCAAAGATATGGCTCACGGAATTATTCCAGGCAACAGAGGACACTACATCCATCGGTGTCATAGCAGTACCAGGGACAAATGGAGCCAAGTTTTGGAGTTTATTAGTGTCCCAGATGTAGATCTCCCCATTGTTACCACCTGAAGCTAGTACGTTATGTTGTATGGGATTGAATTGTAACGATTTCACTGCTCCAGTGTGCTTTGTTCCAGTGGCTACTGCATTGACTTTCTTGGAATGCAGCTCGGAGGTGTTCCAGAACTGGATGGCACCATTCTCGAGAGCACCAGCAATTAAGATATTGTCCCTTGACCAATCAAGGTCATGAAATTTGGCATCAGCATCAACGGAAAGCAGAGGCGTTTTGTCATATAGAGAGTGGAACGTCAACGTCGAGGTTGTAGAAAAGTCATCATCAATGACCCCAGCAGCTGAACCAGTGGCCAACACTGGGATCGGCTCACTAGACCAGGCAAAGGTCGAAGTGGTGTGGATCTCGTTTAGTTTCATCAGGAGATCTCTGGAATAGGACAATTGGCCTTAGCACAGACAGCAGCGACTAGAGAAGGCACAATGAAAGTTTCTCTCTTGACGATTTTTGTTTGTTGTTGGAACTGTCGACGTGTTTGATTTCGTCGGTGCCCCTTTGGGAGAAAACAAATAAAACGGCCATAAGCGGAAATTACTAGAGTAGGAATAAACGTATATTGAATTTACATCACTTCATCGACACTTTCTCTTCAAAACTTGGCTGTTTACTACTTCCAGTGTCTAGATTTTTTTTGCAGTCTACCAAGTCATGTCATCAGAACAAGATGAGCCGGATGAATGGTGAGTTTGGAAGATCATGAATCTTAAAATATCTACTGACGTGATTCAGGGACCAAAGAATAAACAAGACAGGTTGCGCCGGTAAGTGAATGGAAGGTTTCACGAGATATCTCGGCTAACAACTTCCAGACGAGAACCTCAAGCTCACATTATGTCACGCAGATACGGGAGATTGGCGTAAATGCACAAAGGAGGTGAGTTAAATGAACTAGTTGAACGAAACTTGGGGCCTAACCTGAATAGATGGAAGAGTTCCGGAAATGCTGGGAAAGGAACAAAAACAATGAAAGAACAGCAACAGTTGATAATAAAGAAACTAGTCTTTGAAATCCCAAAGAACCGCTCGAAGCCATGTACATAGTATAATCCATGATTAATGTCCTTCAGTCACGGATCACTTAGACTGTTCATATGTAGAGATCGATCTAGAATGGAGATTTCTGTACTCCAAGTTCCTCATCTACGGGAAGTATGACCTAATAGTCGTGATGTCATGTACTCAAGACCAGTATATAAGAAAATTGATATGGGAGAGCTTTGTATTGGGTGACTCTGACTTGGATCATCGACAGTTTTAGACACTACAAAGACGTCCTCTCATAAACATCCATAATCAGAATCCAACAGTTCACCAGAAGGACTCCCATATATCCCATTCTTAGAGGACTCTAATTGTTAACTTCAGGATCTTACACCGTCTCTCGTTGATGGGTTATTTGTATTTCAAGTTTGGCACATTTGTAGACCGTCAAATGAGCATTTCGGGATTTGATCATGTGATGCTACACGTGATCAGATGCCGAAAATAATTCACTGATGTCATCAATTGAAGAGCAAGTCAGTTGAGTAATAGTTGTCTAAAGAGGAAGCTACTGAAGAGAATATCTAAATGGAAGTACGATATTAATGAAAATTTGTTTTTCAAAGTGATTTAATTGTAATTTAATTTAAATAGTTTATCTAAAGTCAAGTTCTCAAAGCTGGGCCACCTAGTAAAAAAAATAGCTATTATAATTCGCTTTTTTTGAAAGATTTTGAGCTCGATCCTAAGTATATCGCTTCTCTTAGTACGAATAACTGACGTGATTGAATGAAATCACCAGGATTCCCACCAAAATGTCCTTAAATTCCAACATTCAGTTTGCTGCATTTGTAGACCGTCATTTTGACATATCCGGGGATTGATCAGGTGACCCAGCACGTGATACCCGGAACTGCTTAACACATACGGCAACCAGGTCTGTTAGCAAAACAGCCAAATCATTAAATTTAAGCGCTTTTATCACATCTCCAGGAAGCTATCGAAAGGGACAACGCAATGCTAGTGTCATTACATCGATAACTACGCCATATCACGAGATATCGTGGCATCTAGTCCAACCACCCCTGGAAAAAATTTGACAGCCGTTCCCTCTTTTTTTTTGCCCGGATCTTCAAAATGGCATAGCGAGCCATAGAGAAGTCTGGGACTTATGGGATTGCTACGTATCGACTTGTTCTATATAGAGCTATCTAATGGACCGGGTTTGGGACCGGTTGGACAAATCTTGGAATTTTGGTGGTGAGTTGAGATGGCCGGTCTCACCCCAGACACCGAAATAACAAGCGTCCATGGCCTGTGGTTGGCCTGTGGTTGGCATGGGAGTGTTGTGGAGAAGTGTTCTGTATCGTTTGCAGGATGGTATGTCAACATATTGGGAAAACATTTGGAAAATGCCTAGTGGGAGGCCAGTGGGAGCCTCAGTATAGTGAAAAGCTTTGAACCTGGGCTACCAAGAATCTAGTCAACTTGTCTTTGAGCGGTTACCAAGAATCTGCCCTTTCTTAGAACCAGTCTCTCCAACAAGCAGATCTGGATTCCATCAATCAGTATACTCTTCGAATGTTGAAGTAAAGAGTGACCTGCCCGACACTCAATTCCTCATCACTGAAGAAAGACAAACAATACTCACTAAGCACGGGGCCGCTGAAGGCCTGGGAACGACATCCTGGTAACAGATTGTCTCGTCACTTTGCCAAAAGGTGCAAAGTCAATGGTACTGCCCTACCAATGACTCCGTTACTTTTGGCAAATGTTTGAGAACGACCTGTCCATCATGGGTGACTTTCAACCACTACTTACACCCTATCGCAGTATCTTGTCGATGATCTCAACGCACCGGTCGAAAATCAAGGGCCAAACGGCGACCACCACTCATTGAATGCTCGAGACTACCGACATAAGAGATCTGCCCATCACTTGAGTCATTCATCACAAGCAATCAACTTTGTGATTCTCGCTGAGGGAGCCCATCATCAAAACCGGAAACATATCCATCACCAAAAACGAAGATGTGAACTCAAGCCTCAGACAATACGCCAAGGATTTTGTGAAGACTCAACAAACAGTCAAGATTCCAAGGATTTAGAAGAATCGATCAGTTCGCCAAGGCTTCGATCTTCAGCAAAACCTGCCCTTTCGCTGATTCAGTCCGCCATCGCGAAGATCAAAGTGCTTCCTCTTCCAGAAGTCATCTCAAGAGCTTGCCAACAAATCACAAAACCATCGGAAGTAACTGTCTGAGAATCAGAATTCAAAACTGCACGACATCATCAAGAAGTGAAAACCAAAGTTCCGATTAGTGAATCAGATCGATGGGAACCCTGTTGGGGAGGGTTATGGAGCTTCTTGTGGAATTCTATGGCTGCTGTTGCTGGAGCTTGGAATCTGTAACTGTGGTTGAGAAAGAGAGGGAAAACGGTCTATGAGAATTGTGTTTTTTATGCTGTTCATGTGTCTCTTTCTTTGTGTACTTTTTGTGATTTTGTGGTAAAATTCGAATGCGGTGGAGTAATGTTTTCTCAAGTTTACGCTAATAGTACAATTTTTACGTTGAGAGCGTGTATCGGATCTCTGGGAGTCACCAAAAGGCCTTTGCTTATTTCTATTCGCTTAGTGATTTCATTGAGATTTCGGTGTTTCGGTCTTTGTGGATAACGGCCTACTATGATCGCAAATTGAAGTCCACCGAAGCGTTTTTGTACAGGACTTTATACAATTCACCTCCAATTTCAATAGAGACTACGGTCTAAATCAGAGGATCGTCTTTACGTATTGTCTTTAGTTGTTCTCGTAGTATCTGACTGCCTAAGAACGATGATACGAATAATTACTATTTTAGGAAATATCCGAATTAGGAAATGCGATGGCGGCCGGGTGAGTTTTGAATTTTTTTTTTTTTTTGTCTGTCCTTCACTTGAAGACATTAAATGAAAGCACAAGTTTCGTTCTTGGTAGTGTCTTTGATCCAGTATGATTCCTCGTACCAATAACGCTCTCAAGACAACGTATACAAACACGGAGCTATCCCCATTTTACGTTGGTGGTGCATTAGCTTCCCTTTCACACGATGGCTCAATATTAGCGACTGCGGTTCTTGAAGACATTGTCATAACGAATCTCGGTACGAATGAAACTATCCATAGATTAGAAGGTGATGGCGAGCTTGTCACATGCTTACAACTCACACCTGACGGGAAATTTCTGGCTGTGATATCACAGAGTCAACAACTCAGAGTGTTCAACCTTGATGAAGCACAGTTTGTCAAATCGCATAAACTCCCATCCCCGGTGTTTGTGAGCAGTGCAGACCCAACGAGCACCCTCTTTGCATTTGGTGGATCAGATGGTGCTGTTATTGTGTTTGATATCGAGAACGGGTATGTGACCCACTCTTTAAAGGGACATGGTTCCACGATTTCTGCGCTACAATTCCATGGTGAGCTCAATTCTCAAGTCTGGAAGTTGGCTTCCGGCGACACTACTGGTGTTATCAAAGTGTGGGATTTGGGAAAGCGGAAATCCATTGCAACTTTGAATGAACATACGAATGCAGTGAGGGGTCTTGCCTTTGGAGGGAAAGATGATGAGTTTTTGTTAAGTGGTGGTAGAGACGATGTTATGATGATCTGGGACACTAAATACTGGAAGTTGAAAAAAACGATATCTGCTCAACAACAGATTGAAGCAGTTGGATTCATTGATAATGGACTCATATACACAGCTGGAGGTGATGCAGTACTCAAGATTTGGGAATTGAAAACGGGACAGTTTTATTCACAGACTAAACAACCAATTGAAGAACTACTCATAATAGGTGTCCTGCCAACTGACCATCAATCATTGTTTCTTGTTTTATCAGACCAGACGATATTTGAAGTGGAAACTGCACTTATTGAGAAGGACAAACCTATTGAGATTTCAAGAAAAATTGCAGGGAATCACGGTACCATTGCCGATATGAGATTTGTCGGTCCAAACCGTAATCTACTGGCCCTTGCTACCAATTCTCCTGGTCTTCGTATCATTGATCCAACAAACCGTCCATTAGAAGTTTCCATTTTGGAAGGTCATACAGATCTCTTGAACGCGTTAGATGCCACGCTAGATGGGAAGTGGATTTCCACGGCAGGTAAGGATAACGAGGCACGGTTATGGCATTACAATGATGATGAGGATATGTTTGAATGCTATGCTATTTTCAAAGGACATGCTGCATCTGTTTCCGCTATAGCGATGCAAAGGGATACCGATGCTGGATATCCTAAATTCATAATCACTGGGTCATCTGATTTAACCGTTAAGAAATGGAAAGTTCCTCAGCCAAAGGGTCAAGAATTGCCTATTGTGGTGAAAAGCTCAGATTATACAAGACGTGCACATGAAAAGGATATAAATGGGTTAGACATATCCCCTAATGACGAATTCTTCGCCACGGCTTCATACGATAAGACCGGGAAAGTGTGGGATTTAGATACCGGTGAAACTGTGGGGATCTTGAAAGGTCATAAGCGTGGACTTTGGGATATCAAGTTTTCTGTATATGACAAGTCACTTATCACAGCATCCGGTGACAAGACTATAAAGATGTGGTCATTACAAGATTTCACTTGTCTCAAGACATTTGAAGGACATACGAACTCGGTGCAACGAGTGGAATATTTAAACCAAGAGAAACAAGTGATTTCCACGGGTGCTGATGGGCTCATCAAGATATGGGATTCACATACCGGTGAATGCCTCAGGACTTTGGATCAACATGCTAATAGAATCTGGGCCCTTGTGGTTAAAAACAATGGTGATGAGTTCATTACTGCAGATGCAGATGGAGTCTTCCAATTTTGGGTTGATAATACTGATGAAATAAACAAAGTGGAAGAGGAGGCTCTAAAACTGAGAGTGGAGCAAGAACAATCATTGCAAAGTTATATGAATATGGGTCAGTGGGGTAATGCATTCTTATTAGCGTTGACGTTGGATCAACCGATGAGATTGTATAACGTTTTGAAGAATTCTATTGCAGCCAATGATTCAGAGGAGAGTATCTTAGGAGAAGAGCTTGATTCTGTGATAAAGAGTTTGAATGATGATCAAATATTGGTTTTGTTCAAAAGAGTGAGAACTTGGAACGTCAATGCAAGATACTTTGCCGTTTCTCAAAGGTTGATCAGGGCTTTATTACAGTTTTTTGATGTGAATAAACTGATTGAGATTCCAGGGATAATGCAATATGTTGATGCCTTGATTCCTTATAATGAGAGACACTATTCCAGAATTGATGGATTGGTGGAGCAAAGTTTTATCCTGGATTACTCTGTCGGAGAAATGACAAAGCTATTGTGAATTAATATTTACTCTACGATTGATTTGACAACAAACTGATTTAGTTGTATGGTGGTGGATTTATGGTTTCTATAGATGTAAGCCTAGTGATGTCAATGAACTCACAAAAGGATATCAAAATCAAGCACTTTCAAAACTCCCTAAAATGTAAAGGTTTATTTATCCCTTTGCAAATCATGATAATTCCCAATCTGAACGCAAAATGCAAAAAATAAAAACGAAAAACTTCCGCTTCACTGCTTCGTCTCTTCTTTCTTCTCTTCCTTCTTCTCCTCCTTCTTCTCTTCAGTATCAGTCTTTTTCACCTCAACCTGTTTCTTCTCAGAAACCTCTTCAACTTTTCCTCCCGGCTTTTGGGTAATTTCAGTTTCTTTCAAGACGACTGGAACATCAATGGCACCTTGATTCCACTCCTCCAACTCCTTTTGATGCTCTCTTTCAATAGCGTACTTAACAGCCTCCAACACATTTTCACAGATATGTTTAGGTTTATATTTAGGAATGGTACCTTCTTGATAAACACCAGTTTTCACCAAAATTGAGTGCCATGATGTGTCATGGGAATTTGCAAATCTAATGTCTGATTCCGGGGTATCACCAACAAAATACACAGTGGAAGCTGGAGGCAAATCTAGAGTCAATTGTGACAGTTTTTGCACAGTTAAAGGTTCATCATCTGATTCATCCTCTTCGTCTGATTCTGTATCGGTGAACACAGGACTTTGAGAACCTTGAACTTTTTCAACGTGTTCCTCCAAGACATCTTTTCTCCAATGTGAAAGCACCTTGTTGGCATATCTAAAAGTACCACGTTGAGGTTTACCAAATCTTGTAACTTGTAATTCTTTACCGGTATGTTCTCTGTAAAGAGCAGCAATGGAAACTTGTAAAGCACCCATACCATATCTTGATAATTTATAATCCGTTGCCCAAACAAAATCTGAATGAGCAAAATAGATTTGTGGGCCTTCATCAAAAGTTTCAGATACAGTACCCATGACACCATTTTTCGATAACAAAAGTTCCAAGATAATTTGTTGATCAGCAGCCCAATTTCTAGAATCTGCAAACACCAAGATAGCATCGATTGAAATCTTGGAGAAATCATAATCTCTAGCAACTTTCAACTCCTCCTCAGTCAATTTATGATAAGGTGACACTGCAGGGTTCCATTTCATGATATCCAAAGGTGTAACCACTCTTTCAAACCCATACTCTTCTGCAACTTTTCTACAAGCGTCCCCAACACCACCGACAACGAGGACCGTTTTATGAACGTCAACCAAATCCTTCATTGGGGTATGGCCTTGAATCACTTGATCCTCAGTCACTTCGATCCCTAATCTATCAGAGAGTTCTTTACATCTTGCAGATTCCGATCTACCACCCCCATTGGTGACAAAGATATATGGAACTTTGATATTGTACTTGTTTTCACCATTAAGCATACGTAAGGCTTCACGAGCCTCCGGGATAGTCTCTGGCCCTCGGACAATGACCCCATCGATGTCAAAGGCAAAGGCATATGAAGCGACACGTTGATGGTCGATAACGGTCTTCTTCTGACGCACAGATCCGGCTCTGGATAGTTGAGTTCCTGATTTTCTTGAAGATAACGGGGTCAACTGGGTCAACTGAGTCAAATCCTTATGGGAGTTTTTAGCAGAGTTTTTAGCAGATGACAGTTTTGACACTGAGCCTGACCACTGATCAGATAAGGAAAGCGAACTGACTCTGTTTTTTCTCGTTAAGGGCTTCAATTCATCGATTCCATCGTTGTTCAGATATGAAGACGACGTTGTCTTTGGCAATTGCGACGGAGTTGTTTGTTCAGACATTTGATGTTTTGTTTATACGGCTTGATACTTGAAAACTTGGCGTAGCAAGCGGATTTCCTTTCATTTAAATATAACCGCGCGCCGCTGACTTTGTCGCAAATGACGTCAGCGAAAGAAACTTGAAGAAGTTGGGCGGCACGCAAGAAAAAAAAATAATAAGGAGATTAGGTAAGCAATTACGTCATAAAAGGGCTGCCGGAGCGTGCAAAAGTGGCGTAGAAACAGCTGTTTTGGGCAATTACATGGGTTTTTTACCCCTTTCGGTATTTTTTTTTTTTTTTTTTTTTTTTTAGTTTAGTGAATTTCGTCACTGTGCGTATTTTCGTTAACCTGGCGGGCTTTCCACATCATCAGATGGCCTGATTGGGACAGTTTCGCCACTCTGCTACATACCTGATTGGGAACATTTGCGCTGTGTTTCATGTAAACAAGAATGTTCGTTTTCGCCAATTCTCTGTGCACCTAAAACTAAAACACTAGAGGCACAAGGAATGCCCTTTTTGTTCCATACTTTTTGTTCTTCTTCATGGCCCAGAAATACATCTGAGTGGCACCAACTAATAAAAACACCAATGTGAACACATTTGGATTCAATAAAAAGATAATGATCCAACCATAGATCTCAAATGTATAATTTGGAGCGATGAAGATTTCGAAAAACCCACCTTGAGGTGCCCTTCTCCCCTTTCCTTGTCTAATACTTTTATCACCTAATAGCCTCAATTGAATATGTGAAACGGCATTGAAGAATTGACATGTACACCATAGATAGAATAATAAATCCTGGTTTGGTGTCCAATTTGGGATGGTGAAATTGCCGTAATTGCCATACATCAATGCTAATGATGAGCCTAGAATCCAATAATGACCAGAGTTTTTAAACAAATTGAACAATGGCATTGTGGAATTAGAAAACTTGTGAACAAAGACATTCTCAAATTCTCGTTTCAAATAATGGAAAATTTGCATTTGGTAAAGCAACTTGTATTGTACAGGTTGACCAAAAATTTGATATAGGGCATAATGTGCAATTAACGGACCCAAATATTCAATGATGTACACCGTTCTCCAACCGATTTGAGGACCAAGATCTTTGATGTAAACCTGTTGAGCTTTCAGCAATTCAGAAGTTGTAGTTATAACAGATTTGTTGTCAGCATTTGTGATACGTAGTCTATTGCGGTTTATCTTGTTTTGCTCCGAGACTTTCTGGACAAATTGATCAAAGCTTTCAATTGAGTCATATGTATCCGATTTCAGACTCTTTGAACGCGATTTAACACTAATAGATGCCATAATGGGTCTTTTCGTGTTTATTCAACAAAGAGAAGATTCCTGGGAGGAGAAAAATTCCACGCCTATATATATACAGTACATCCCAACACCACACATAGGCTATTCAAAATAGAAATTACACTGAACAAATAAACACTTGCTTCACAAAGACTCTTCACAAAGTAAAACCAGAAATGAAACTCGTTAGATTTCTTATGAAGCTCGTTAATGAAACGGTGCAAGTGGAGTTGAAGAATGGGACTGTTGTACAAGGAACGATTGTAACGGTTTCGCCCACGATGAATATAACGTTAAAGAAAGTGAAGATGACTTTAAGACATCGAGACCCTATTGCCGTTGATTTCATAAATATTAGAGGCAACAACGTGAGAAACGTTATACTCCCTGACGCTATAAATCTCGATCTTTTACTACAGGATAGTGCTCCGGCTATAACTAAGAAACGGAGATTGGAGACAACAACCCAGCAGAATAACGTGAAAAGGGTAAGAAGGGCATTATAAATTCAACCCTCTTTCCCCATATGAGGTAATGTTAGTCCAATAAAGAACTCATCGTTGATCAATCGATCAACAACTTGATCCACATATGTTAAATGCCATTCACCATGTTCGAAAAGTCGTAGTTTCCTATAGTCTTTCAAATGCGGGCTAAGTAAATCGATATCCCTAACAACAATCCTTACGTATAATAGGGCAAGGACTTTGAGATATTTGAATCTTGGTTGATTGATATAGAAGTCGATAATCTCCATCTTTGGAGATAGTTGTACCAGTTTAACGAAAAGACACAGGAAGGGGAAAGGTCGTCCTGAGACTTCAAATGCACCGATACATTGCAACTCCACTGCTCTATCCAGTATCGTTGCTGCGTTCACATTGAAGCAAAACTGTTTCCAATATAAAGAGTCAAACACCCGTTCTCGCACAATCTTCTCCACCAGCAGCATAGAGTTAACACCATGCTGCTTTGCCTTGGACAGCTCCCTGTCAACGATGATTCCCTTCTTCATTTTTGAGGATCTTAACCAGTCATTTAGCCCTAAAACACACACACGAATCTGGCTTCTAGATGTTTATGGCTGGGAAGCAAACATCCAAACACCAGAGATGAGCATTTCGTATAAAAAGGCGTGGACGAAAAATTTTTTTTTCTTTACTTTTCTTCCCTTCTTTATCTCTCAATGGGAAGCTCTTCAAATCAATTTGAAGGGCATTGACCTCGAAACTGTACGTGGCATTGTCATCACCAACAAGTTAACCCCTTCATTTGATTTTTTTTTTTCTTCTTTTGTTTGCATTCCATCTGATGATAAGGTTGTTCCTTCTTTCCCAGTCCGACGTCGACCATGACGACATGGGTAACTAACACGTCACTTTGATCCGTTACGTGGTTGAACTTGTTTCAATTAATAGGATTATTTTGACTTTTTACTTGCCAGTAACTTAAACATTTCTGATCCTTTATGCAAACAAAGGGGAAAAAAAAGGGAAGCGGTGATATTTGTGTGTGTGGAGATCTTTAGCAAGATTTACTAACGATGTTGAATAGAGAGGACTAGTTTTTGATGCTGAGTTTCGAAACTCAATATCTCAAAAAGAGGGTAGATTCTAAGGAGATGGGATGATTAAAGTGATGAAACATACCTTAACATTCGCAGTTTCCTCGGTAGCTTACGCCTAGAACCCTTCTTTAGTAAGCCAGTGACCGCCCATAGACCTTCCTAGGATGTCTGATTAATCATTTATCTCTTTAGAATTCTATCTTGCTACATAAAGTAATACAATTAATATATTACACTAGCCAAGTTTCAAGTTTGTAAAGTCTATAAAACCCCGAACGGTTTTGGAGCCCATGATGGATGCCTTTCGAAAATTTTGGGTACCGGTTGAGGTTTCACCAATTTGGCCCTTTTCTTCAAAGATTCCAAATCATTCATAATATCTTCAACGTCACCAATTCTTTTGTTATTGGACTCTAGTAAATTCTCTAAGAAACTAATTCTTTCTTGAACTTTCCGCAGTTTGTCTTGGCCAACTTTCCCCTCTAAAAGTTTCAACAATTGTAAATTGAATTCATAACCAGTCTTCGAGACGACATCAACCAATTTCAAGACAGTCTTGTCTTGATAACTAGGTATTTTATCCAATACGACCCAATAACACCAATCTTGTGCACTTTTGTATTCAGCGTTATTGAACTGTGACTCTAACCCCTTTGAATGAGCATAACATTTCATCAATAAGGAATCAGCAAGTGATATAGCAAAATCTTGATCCTTTTCAATGAAATAATCCAACAGTGGCTCATACAAGAGCTTTGATTGTTCAAATTTCAACTTGCGGCTAACCATTCTTTCAATAAGGTAATCCATGTTTAAGTTTTCTCGTATAGCGTTAACACATGTCCAATACTCTTTCCCTAATTGCGATGAGTCCCGTATCTTGTAAATCTTACCCAAATCCTGTCTCCTTATTCTTCTATACTGTTTCAACAGCTTGACAAACTCATCCTTGCCATTCTCCTCTTTAGGCTTAGCGTCAATTTTGCGCCAGTAGTTGTCCCAGAGCCAATCCAGCGCAGCGTACAGACACTCCAGGCACATCTCTTTACTGGGCAGTGCCTCGTGCGTAGCAGCGTGTCTGAATTCCACAAACCAACTCGGCAGCCCAACTTTCCTAGCCAAAAGCGTCAGTGGGATAGCGTATTGCGCCTGTTGTCCCGGGTCCAGCAGCCCATTGACAAATCTGATCAAAGCTGAAGAGGCTGCTAACCTAATCAGCTCGTCATCACCAGATTCTTTCACCAACAGCACAACGTTGAATAGATACGCTGTTGATTGCAAAGCGTGTGGGATCTTGGCTTTGGAAGCATAGAGCTTCGTCTTCGCTATCGCCTTCCGCTGCTGCTCGCCTTCAAAGAACAGAGACCGCAGCCCTACGAGCTCGTCAGGTGACTTCCACGCTACGAGCCGCGGTTGGCTCATTTCCTGTTGATGTTTCTCAACTCTTTTTGGCGGGGCGGCTAATTTTTAGTCAAGTTGTGCGCTTCAAAAAGGGCAAAAAGCATTATGTAATACATCACCACAGCTTATTATGTAATACATTATATAAGCTGTTATGTAAGCAGAAAAGGAACGCGCGGTGCACCATAACCTTACTGTGTTTTTTACCTATTAGCCATTGCTTTATTGACCCATTTGACACTTTTTAGCTCATAACAAAACAAGTTGACAGTGATATGGACTCAGATGAAGAGGACCCACCATTGCTACAATACTCACGTGTCTCGAGCTTACCCAAACCTTTCTTCCATAACGAACTAGTCTCCGCAATCAACATCCACGATTCATGTTTTGCCTTTGGAACATCCTCAGGTTTACTCCATGTCACCAACTCCAACTTTGAGCCATTAGGCACAATCCGTGGTCGCAAATCACCAGTGTTGGACATTCATTGCTCCCGTGATCATATAGCTGCTGCCTCCATGGATGGAACCGTCCTCATTGCCCATATCAAGGACTTACACACGGCAACTTCCACCATGGCGTACGATTTGAAAACACCAATATTCTCAGTTGTGCTTAAAGGTGATTATAAAGAGACAAAAACGTTCATATATGGAACGAAATCTGGAAAAGTCATTTCAAGTGCCACAAATTGGTTGGGAACTAGAACTGAACGGATATTGGCCCAGGATTCCGGTCCCATTGTCAAATTACAAATCATTAGAAACGTTTTAATATGGATGAGTGATGACGGTATCACTTTTTGGGATTTACATGCTGATAAAGTGATTGATAATTTGCGCAAACCGGGAAATGATTATCCAGCGGAATTATGTTGGCCAAATGTTTGCTTCCCTGAAATTGATCGAATCTTGATCGGCTGGTATAGACATGTATGGTTAATCAAATGTGATCAACCCATAGATTCCGAATTGTTTAAAATGAGCTCGGCAATGAGTTCTTTTAGTAAACCAATGGTTGAATCTCATATAACTGTGGAGTTTGAGATGGATATCGATGATGCAGTTATTGCAGGAATTGGTTGCTTAAAAGATGATTTGGTTATATTGACAATGGAATCACCTGGTAAAAATTCAACACCTCCAGAATTAAGGATTTTCAATACAGTTTCACGTGAAGAATTAAGTACTGATGAAATTTTATTGAAAAATTATCAACAATTAAGAGTTAATGACCTTCATTTAGGTCAATTTGTTGGAACTGGGACAAAATTTTTCATAATTTGCCCCACTGATGGGATTATTGCCGAAGAATTTGATTTAAATGGGAGATTGGATTGGTATTTGGATAAAAATCAATATTTAAAAGCTTGGGAAATGAGTGAGCATTTAATATCAAAGGAGAAAAGGTGCGATATTGGTATAAGGCAAGTGGAAGAGTATCTAGATGATGAAAATTGGACACAGGCTGCCAATTTCTTAAAACAAGTGTTGGAAAAATGTGATTCTGGGGAATTCATCTTGGAAAAATGGGAACAGTGGTCTTGGATTTTTATTCATAGTGGTAAATATTCACTATTGGCATCTATTTTACCAACAAATGGTGGTGTTGAATTACCAAAAAATTTTTACAACGCTTGTCTTGAATTTTTCCTATCCAATGATGCCGATGAGTTTTTCCATTACATCAATACTTGGGATACATCATTATATGACTTGGAACATATTGAGAACTTGGCAGAACAGAAACTCGAAATGGAACCTAATCATCCAATTTTACGCCGATCGCTTGCCAATCTTTATTTGCAAACTCAAGTACCGCAAAAGGCTATACCTCATTTCATTCATCTGCAAGATCCGGCAACTATTGAAATATTATCCAAATATCACCTTTTCGCAAATTTCATTAATGAACTACCTCAAATTATAAAATTCGCAATCACAGATGAGGAATTAGAGTTGGCACCATTAGATATCATATCTGAGAAATTGTCAACAACTTTGCAAATCCTTGTATCTGAACGCCATGAAATATCACCGGAAAGGTTGATTCCATTGCTTAACAATGCCAACCTTGAAGTGTTTACCTTTTTATACCTTCGAGAAATTTCAAATGTTGATGCCTTCATGGCTGAATCATTTGAAACGGAACTCATGACCTTATACGCTGAATTTGCACCACATCAACTATTACCATATTTGAAAAAGGCACAGCACTACGACATTGACATTGCATTACAAATCACTAAAGATAAAGAGTTGTATCCAGAGTTGATTTACTTATTGGGTAAAGTGGGCAAAACGTCACAGGCTATGCATTTGATAATTGATAAGTTGGATGATCCGGAATTAGGGATAGAGTTTGCCCGTACACATAATGATCAAACGCTATGGGATATCTTTCTAGATAATGGTATCACAAAACCGAAATTCATCAAATCATTGTTACAACACACGGGCACTCTGTTTGATAGCTCGGTATTGAAAAGGATCCCTGAAGGTGTCGAGATCGAAGGGTTGAAAGAGTCACTAGAAAGAATCATGAAAGAGAATGAAATTGTTGTGGCTATACACAAAGTTGTGCTTCGTATAATTGAGAATGAGGGACAAGAATGCGCTATGGCTTTGGATGAGTTGAGATGGAGAGGGAAAGTTATCGAAAGCGATGCCGTTTTGAGCAATGGGGAGTGAACTTCACCAATGCTGTGAACACCACCAATGATATGAACACATTAATGACCAGTATATATACTAAACAAGAATGGAACCAAGAGAAATGGCTTTCTTAAAACAGGGTAAACAAGTAAAAGTAAACAAGCTATATACACAACATCCAAACACCACACCCATCCCGCATTATCGCCACTACCTTTAAAGCCTTTTTTACTACTACTTACTTCAAGCTCTACGACGGATACTTTCGAACACCCAAATGTCACGTCTATGGGGCGTTTTCAGACCCTTCGGGCCTCTAAAGACCGTGAGCCCATACACAGCCAGCTTTGGCCTCAAACTCCCACATTTATGGAGCAAGAGATTCCTCACCAATGCTCCGTTGCTAATGTCACCAGCTCACACTGCGATCCCACGCGTGGTGTTATCACAAACAACAAGACCTTTCTCGTTCTCGGCAATCCCGAAGTTCATAGGGAAAGCTGTTAAAGTGCCTACGTACGTTGGCGGTGGGATCGCTGCTGCTGGGAGTTATATTGCATATAAAGTTGAGGAAGCTTCGAGTTATACTCAGGATAAACTGTCACAATTAAAAGATATAGGTGGTAACATCGTGGATAAGACTTCAGACTTCATCAATGGGCTAAAATTCGGAAGCGGTGATGGTGAGGGTAGTGGTGGTGAGGGTGGTGGAGGTGGAGGTGATGGTAATGATGCTGCAACTGCTGTGGGTACAGCTGCTGCCCTTGCTGGTGTTAACGTTGACGAAGATGATGAAGAAGAAACTTTGATAGACCAGGAAGAAGATGAAGAGGAGGATGATGACACAACGGATGATCAAATGATGAATTTGACGAGACAAATGATTGAAATTAGAAGCTTATTACAAGAGATTGATAGATCCTCTGATACCTTAAAACTCCCCTCAATAGTGGTTATCGGATCTCAATCATCGGGTAAATCATCTGTATTGGAGGCTATTGTTGGTCAAGAGTTTTTACCAAAGGGCTCTAACATGGTCACTAGAAGGCCTATTGAATTAACGTTGGTTAACACACCAAATACCGCTGCTGAAACTGCAGATTTCCCGGCTTTGAAAATGTACAACATGACCGATTTTTCAGAGGTTCAAAAAATTTTGTTTGATTTGAACATGGCAGTTCCAGAGAATGAAGCCATCTCTAAAGATCCAATCCAATTGACAATTAGATCACCATCTATTCCGGACCTTTCATTGGTGGATTTGCCCGGTTACATCCAAGTTGAGGCCGCTGATCAACCACCAGTGTTGAAGCGGAAGATCAAGGAGCTTTGTGATAAATACCTTGAGAGTCCGAATGTCATTTTGGCAATCTCATCAGCAGATGTCGACTTGGCAAATAGTGCAGCTTTAAGAGCTAGTAGAGTGGCTGACCCTAAAGGTGAGAGAACCATTGGAGTCATTACTAAACTAGATTTGGTTGACCCACAAACTGCTAAAAGTATTTTGCTCAACAAGAAATACCCATTGAAAATGGGATACGTTGGTGTTATAACAAAAGCGCCAACAAAATCCCTCTTCAGAACAGCCACAGGACGCGATGCTTTTGTTGCACAACAGAATTTCGAATATCAATACCTAAAGGCAAATAAACAAGAGTTTACAGGTTGTAATGTATCTACAAGGGTGTTGAAAAAAAAATTGATCAAAGTCTTGGAGAGAACTATGTCAATGTCCCTGGCACCAACCGCTGCCCTTGTACAACAAGAACTTGACGAAACTGCATACAAATTCAAAGTTGAGTTCAATGACCGTCATTTGACACCAAAAACGTATCTTGCGGAAAACGTTGATGCCTTGAAATTAGCTGTCAAAGAGTTTAATGAACATTTTGGAAGAGTGGAACTCAAATCTATTCTAAGGAATGAACTCGATCAAAAAGTTCTTGACCTCCTTGCTGCAAGATATTGGAACAAGATCACTGACAAGCCTGAAGATAGCAAAATTTTAATACAGAATCTTCAGGAGCTCAATGAGTTGAGAAAAGAGGATCCATACTGGGCGAAGAAACTTGATTTAACAACAAGTTCACTAACCAAATTAGGTGTTGGAAGACTTTCGACAACACTTATTGCCAACGCCATCATTGCCGAAGTGGAGAATATTGTGGACCAAACTCAACTGAAAAATCACCCATTGGCAAAAGAAGCTGTCAAGGAAGCTGCACAGACGGTACTAAATTCAAGATATGCATCAACAGCGGACCAAGTGGAAAATTGTATCAAACCTTACAAATATGAAGTGGATGTAGAGGACCGCGAATGGAATATATCAAGAGAGCACACGATCCATTTGATTAAACAGGAGCTTGAACAAGTGAATGAGGCTCAACAAGCATTGAAGGCATCCATCGGAGGCCGCAAACTGTCTCAAGTTATTACGTATTTGGAAGAAGGTGGGAAGAGCAATGAGGAGACGGTTGGGTTTTCGCAAGTTTTGTTGAACAGGGGGAGAGAGGCTCTGTTTTTGAGAGATCGAGCTACGATTCTCAATCTTAGGTTGAAAGCCCTGAAGTCTAATCCATGTAAAATGAAAGAAAACAAATTCAAATGTCCAGAGATCTTTCTTAACGTGGTTAATGAGAAACTGACAACAACAGCTGTTTTATTCCTAAACGTTGAGCTCTTGTCAGATTTTTTCTACAAATTCCCTAGAGAACTTGATGCTAAGTTGAATCAGAATTTGTCTGAGGAGCAAATTGAACAGTTTGCCAAAGAAGATCCTAAGATCAAAAGACACATTGAGTTACAACAGAGGAAGGAGTTGTTAGAACTTGTGTTACAGAAAATTGATGGTATCTTGGCCTTTCAGCGAAACAAGAATGCTATGATTGCTAAGCACAAATGAAATTTTATTTGTCTTTGGTGCCTGTATATTAATGAACTACAAGAGGAGCGGTGTTTTTTACTGATTGTTTTCCGGTTTCTTTCTTTTTTTTTCAATGAATTTGTATGAACACCATCCGTATAAACCTAAAGAGTGCTGCGATACCCTGAACGAGGCTGTGAGTGTAGGCGGGAGAGCGGACTCTGTCATCGACTCTATTGTGTCGTTGCCCCCTTCACATATCAATAGAAAACCTGTGAATGAAACATAATCATAGCTATAGTACAAATCATGAACCCGTCCCCGTCTTAATCTTGGATGAGTTCCTTCTTTTCCAGTGGGTTATAACGCAAAAACTTTTCAATCAAATCGACATGGGTCAATATCATTCTTCTGCAACAGTATCTCTTCAACTTCAGTCTATCAAGAGCTTCACCTTCCGATATATCCTCCTGCAAAAGCGACAGGTACGCTTCCCATTTGTCACCGACAACCTTCCCACAAGAGAAGCAACGCACTGGAACAATCATCTTCAACCCGTCCAATGTTTCCAAGAGTAAAAGTGAAAAGAGACAAGCTGAAGCGCAAAATTTGCAATTGCACAATCACAAAACAAGTTCGCGAACTTCCGCGAAATCTTTTGAAAAAAAAGGAAAAGCCGGGTAAATGTTATATTGATGCTGGCCCTTACCGATTTGCCCTTAATTTGTTTCGCGAATTTGTACTTTAGTAGGGGAAAAAAAAAAATTTCAAGTGCGATGAGCTGCTTTAACAGCTTTGGATTCCTGGCTGAGAATAACTGAGATTTCAGAGGTCAAATGGAGGAGTTCAAGTCTAGTTTAGTTGCAGGTGGTCAACCGCTGAAGCACGGCTCCTTTTTCGCGCAAGATGGGCGTCATTTCGTCGTGCCGTTCAATAATCAGCTGAGAGTCTACTTCATCACCACTAGACAATGTATAAGATCCCTCAAGTTCAATGCCCAGAACGGAATCGACTTCTCAAGACTCGTTGACCTGAAACAGGATGTACAGGATGCTACACTCCTATGGGCCTTTATGGAGACTGGTGAAGTTCTCGTGATTAACTGGAAGGAGAAGATGCCTGATCCAGTTGTCAAGAGACTACAGTTAACAAAGAACGAAGGCGATTCAATTTTGAAAATTGTCAGTTTCACTCTAGATACCATCATTGCCGTGACGGGGAAAAA
This sequence comes from [Candida] freyschussii, assembly GCA_003707735.2. NCBI lineage: Eukaryota > Fungi > Ascomycota > Saccharomycetes > Phaffomycetales > Wickerhamomycetaceae > [Candida] freyschussii. Next base: position 49,866 of record PPLE02000016.1, on the reverse strand, counting down.
CTCTGGGAAAACCCATTCAAGAACTGTTTTGCGTTATACTTTAAATGAGGATCAATTTGAGGCTTCGACATTAGCGCATATCAAGAATGTTAATCATTTCACCATCTCTAATGATTCTCACAAAATGGCTTTCGTCACGAAGGGGAAACACAACAGCTCAGTAACGGTATTTGATATAGACAATGCTGATGACAAAATCACAATGCGCTTACCCAACAAGGTAAACGTCACTACTGTTGCTGTTTCAAATGACTCCATTATCGCTGTCGGTACGACATCTGGTACCATCCATTTGCTTTTTGAGTCCACTACACGGATATTGAAGTGGCACATTGATCATGTGAAATCCCTGGCATTCTCTCAAGACTCAAATTATCTGCTCTCTGGAGGGTTAGAGAAAGTTTTGGTGTTTTGGCAATTAGATACTGAAAAGCAGCAGTTCTTACCAAGATTGAACGGTGAGATTGTATCCATTGATACGCGTGCTGAGGAATATCACAACGTGACATTAAAGCTTGACAATCAAGACATGTTTGAAGTTCTTGTACTGTCCGCTGTTGACCTTCAATCGAGACTATCAGTCTGTGGACCAAGACAAAATTTCAACACCAACTTGACCAACTTCAAAAAAATGCATAAATCACAAGATAAGGGCCCACAACAGGCCATTTCCAAATTGAAGTACGATTTTACAAGTAATTTTAAGATACATCCAACTTCAAGGCAGCTCCATTTCGTCAACGGCTCAATTCTTCAAGTTTTTGATTTCTTCAAGAATGAACAATCAAGTGTTCAGAAAGTTATAGACACATTACAAACAGGTAAAGTCAGATCAGAGACAAAGCTTTTAGACCCTGTCGTCAAACAGTTTGCATTCACCGCAGACGGTCAATGGCTAGCAACAGTTGAAGAACATCGTCACGGTGACATCGACAATTTACTCTCCAAAAATGATCTGACATACGCGCTAAAAATTTGGAGATTGTCAGAGACACAGTCCAAGCAATCCACAGCCACTTCGACTCAAACTTTGGTACAGAAATCATGGGAACTTGTCACCAAGATAATAGATCCACACGGTCTTCATGTTCCCGTTCTTTCCTTGATATCTGCTCCAATCTCATACTTCAAAGGTGTTGCCTTTTTAACCGCTGATAATAATGGCGGTGTCAGGCTGTGGAGACCAACAGCCAGCAATGAGCAACATGTCAGTTGGTCTTTAAGAAAATTGAAACCATCTACAGGCGTTTTTTCAAACTCTGTTAGTCTTGCGTGGTCCAGCGATTCGAGCCTAATATTTTTAGGGTTTGAAGATTCCATCGTACCAATTGACACAAATACTTTTGAAGAGATTGAAGATAATGAGACACGGGTTCTTGCCAACATCACTGGCTCGAGCATCAAGCAGTTGGAGATTATTGATAATTACCTCATCGTTCTTTCGAAAACAACGCTCAAATCCATTGACCTACTCACTTTGCAAGAGACCAATCTTGTTCTTGAAGTTTCAACCCCTAAACACGGTGAAAACCTGATATCTATCAATCATAAAAGAGGTATCATAGCCATAGCTGTGAATTATTTCAATGAGAAGAAGTCACAAATCAGTGCTAAAATTTTCCTTTTTACACCTACTTCTAAAACCCCAATCTTCATCGGTGATCATGATGACTATATCTCTTGTATTGAATGGAATTTTGATAACGATTTCATTTACATTGATATCAGATCCAGGATCGGTGTTGTGACAAGCTCAAATATAAGAGATGCAACGGAAAGTTCAACAATGGATTTCGCTCAAGAAATGAGCATGCTCTTACAGAATGCACAATCTACAAGTTCCATCATCAAGAAATCTGATGAAATGGGCAATGATGATGAAATCAATGGGCAAGTCAAGGTTCTTGATGTCAATAGTTTCACTTCTCTCTTTGAGAGTATTGACACCATCAAACTTGAAACGATGTTCGAACGTGTCATGCAAGTGATCAACTAGTCTCGATTGGTGGAATGTATAGTTAAGTACTTACACAGATGAAAAATTAGCATTCAAGAGATTATGCCGTAGATGCAACTCTTTGGAATTAATGTTCTTTTGGTTAATCTTTGACGTTGGGCTTGACTCTTAGAGCCGATGAAATTCATCTCTTGATCCGACGTTCATAGAATCGTGAAAGGCCACGGAAGTTATGCTGTACAGAGACATACTGATTGAGTTTAGCTTTATCTCTATAACATAACGACACCTCTCTAATTCGATAAGTCACAGCAAGATCTGTAGATTCTATAAACCTCAATTGAGCTGGATCAGCTCGTCAAAAACCAGCGCATCTTGAATTCCTGGGTTTGAGACATTTCGAGATATTTTTTGATCTTGGGAGGTCTCACTACCTCGAATAACGGCCCAATCGAATGAAGCCACCAAGATTCCCACCAGAACGTGTTCAAATTCCAACATTTAATTTGACACATTTGTAGACTGTCATTTTGGCATATCCGGGGATTGATCAGGTGACCTAGCACGTGATACCCGGAAGTGCTTAACTATGGGCGGCAACCAGGTCTGTTAACAAAATAGCCAAATCATTGAATTTAAGCAGTTTTATCACATCTCCAGGAAGCCATTGAATGGGACAACGCAATGATAGTGTCATTAGACCCATAACTAGGCTGTATCACGAGATATAATGACATCTAGCTCAACTACCCCTGGAAAAAATTTGACAGCCGTTCCCTCTTTTTTTTGCCCGGATCTTCAAAATGGCCTAGCGGGCCATAGAGAAGTCTGGAACTTGTGGGATTGCTACGTATCAACTTGTTCTATATAGAGCTATCTAATGGACCGGGTTTGCGACCGGTTGGACAAATCTTGGAATTTTGGTGGTGAGTTGAGATGGCCGGTCTCACCCCAGACACCGAAATAACAAGCGTCCATGGCCAGTGGTTGGCCTGTGGTTGGCATTGCAGTTGTGGAGAAGTGTTCTGTATCGTTTGCAGCATGGTATGTCAACATATTGGGAAAACATTTGGAAAATGCCTAGTGGGAGGCCAGTGGGAGCCTCAGTATAGTGAAACGAACCTGTGAGACTAAGAATCTAGTCAACTTGCTTTTGAGTGGTTACCAAGAAGCTGCCCTTTCTTAGAACCAGCCTCTCCAACAAGCAGAACTGGTTTCCATTAATCTGTATATTCTTCGAGTGTTGAAGTAAAGAGTGACCTGCCCGACACTCAATTCCTCATCACTGAAGATAGACGAACAATACTCACTAAGCACGGGGCCGCTGAAGGCCTGGGAACGACATCCTGGTAACAGATTGTCTCGTCACTTTGCCAAAAGGTGCAAAGTCAATAGTACCGCCCTACCAATGACTCCGTTAGTTTTGCAAATGGTTGAGAACGATCTGTTCACAATGGATGACTTTTGACCACTGCCTACAGCACATCACTTCATCTTGTCGATGATCTCAACGCACCGGTCAGAAATCAAGGTCCAAACGGCGACCACCACTCATTGAATGCTCGAGACTACCGACACAAGAGATCTGCCCATCACTTGAGTCATTCATCACAAGCAATCAACTTTGTGATTCTCGCAGAGGGATCCTATCATCAAAACCGGAAACATATCCATCACCAAAAACGAAGATGTGAACTCAAGCCTCAGACAATACGCCAAGGATTTTGTGAAGACTCAACAAACAGTCAAGATTCCAAGGATTTAGAAGAATCGATCAGTTCGCCAAGGCTTCGATCTTCAGCAAAACATGCCCTTTCGCTGAATCAGTCCGCCATCGCGAAGATCAAAGTGCTTCCTCTTCCAGAAGTCATCTCAAGAGCTTGCCAACAAACCACAAAACCATCGGAAGTAACTGTCTGAGAATCAGAATTCAAAACTGCACGACATCATCAAGAAGTGAAAACCAAAGTTCCGATTAGTGAATCAGATCGATGGGAACCCTGCTGGGGGAGGGTTATGGAGCTTCTTGTGGAATTCTATGGCTGCTGTTGCTGGAGCTTGGAATCTGTAACTGTGGTTGAGAAAGAGAGGAGAAAGTTCTTAGGCCTTTTCGGTGTTTGTGTACTTTTCTGCATTTGTGGTACAGAATTGAAAAATACTCAATCGGAGTACAGTTTTTACGCTGGGTAAACCTTTCCCAGCGCTGGTAGTTTGCGATTCTATGGTTTCTTTCATTTTCAGGCCTTTGCTGAGAGTCTCAAGAGTCTTTTTTTTTTCGGTTAAGAAGAGCTGCAAGCTAAGTAGAAACGTACACCGGCAATCAATAACTCATTCATATAAATAATTACATCCAAGAAGATTGACCAAAGTTGTATGTTTGATTTGAATTCCGTTGTCATATATATATTGTTGTACATAGTCCTCAACTAGTCATTCTGGTTGTGCTAGTGATATGAGGGTTGAGAATAAATAAGTATACTGTGCTCCGCATGAGGTTCAACAGAGGCATTACATCTTTCCCTTGTTATGCGCCACTAAACCTTTTGAATGCCTCTTGAAAGAAGGGTCTCAACCCGTATCTCCCCAAGGTAATGTTCATATACCATTTGAAGGGTAGGATGGTCCACTTCAGCCACATCAAGAAAGTTCCACCGCCTCGGTATGACACTGTATACGGGTGTTTCTTTCTCAGCACCCGCTCAACGTCATTGACGACATTTCTAGCATAGACTTCACTAGGTTCTTTGTCCCCTCCAAGCCGATCTGGGATGGGTCTATCATCCAAGTTATAAACCGAAGCTTTCGGAGGAACGTATGGTGGTTTCCAAAGTTCAGACTCGACAGCGCCGGTTCTGACATTCAAGACTTTGAGGCCAAGTTCACCAGCCTCCATTGCCAACATTCGGGCAATGAGGTCAAACGAAAGCTTTGTTGCGATATAAGGATATTTGAAAGGAAGGACACTATGAACGGCGACGCTTCCAGTGAACACAACGGTGGCTTTGGATTTTAACAATATCTTCTGGAAACTTTGAAGCACCATAATGGGGCCAAAAACGTTGGTCTTGAAACTTTTCTCAAGGTCATTTATAGGAATATCGAAAAGTGCCCCTTCTTCATAGACTCCAGCGTTCAAGTACAAGACATCGAGCACACCGTCATTCTCCTTCTCGATCTGAGCTTTCGCCTTATCGATGGAATCCTGCGAAGTGATGTCTAGTTGGATAATGTTGATATCGAACGCCTTCAGTGGCTCCATTTTGGCAACGTTTCTTGAACCAGCATACACTTTATACCCACGGAGTGCAAACTCCCTGGAGAGTCCAAACCCAATGCCGGCAGAAGCTCCAACGATGAATACAACTTGGCCCATTTCTTACTTGGTCTTTGAACCTGAGTTGATTCGATTGAGCTGGTAGCTAGTTAAAATAGACAATTCGTGGGGGAGAAATCTTAGATAACACTTTCAGTGCTTGGTATGGCCTGATTCTTTCATTCTCCAATCGGGTCAACGCGACTTAGCCAGGATTCTCCAAAAAGTACGAGCTTTCACTGGTGCAGTGGCTCTATACCTCTAAGCTAAGCACACAACTATCCACCCAAGATTCAAATGGTGGCAGACTGCAAATAACTGGCTAATTGTATAAGGATATAAGATATCACAGAGCGAGTTCGCGGAAAAGGTTTGTGGTTTGGAGCCCCGAGCCTTTCTTTTTTTTGCCCGATATTTTTTGGCAGTAACGATGAGTCTTTTTTTTTTTTTTTTTTTTTTTTTTTTTGCTTTTCTTTCTCTCAGCGGACAATCTTCAAAATTGCATGCTTAAAAGAGTTGTCTCCATCGCTAGACAGACATCTCTACTATCTTCATCTGTAACAGCATCTTCATCTCAGCGTCGGTATCACATGTCATCTCCGTCTGTCATTTCTGCCCAATTGGAGAAGCTCTCCATCAAGGCTCCTCCCAAGGTCGAAGGGTCTTATCCCGAGTACAACACTGTTGACCTCTTGAGAAACTACATCACCGATGAATTATCCCAAATCTCTGGTGTCGAACCTAGCATAATCTTCCCATCGTTAGAATGGACGAATACGCCCGACCGTGGTGATTTATTGATTCCTATCCCAAGATTACGTCTCAAAGGATCCGATCCTAAACAACTTGCAACTGAATGGGCAGAGAAATTCCCATTAGGTGAATATTTACACAAAGTGGAAGCTAATGGTCCATTTATCCAATTTTTTTTCTCACCAAAATTCTTATTCAATGTTGTCGTTAAGGATGTCCTGACAAGAAAGACAAAATATGGCTCCACTCCAGTTGGTGCAAGCAAGAAAATCATTGTGGAGTTTTCCTCTCCAAACATTGCTAAACCGTTCCACGCAGGTCATTTACGTTCGACAATCATTGGTGGGTTTCTTTCAAATCTGTACGAACAGCAAGGTTGGGACGTTACTCGTATAAATTACTTGGGTGATTGGGGTAAACAATTCGGTCTTTTGGCTGTTGGGTTTGAAAGATATGGTTCTGAGGAAGCTTTACAAAAAGATCCAATCAACCATTTGTTTGAAGTTTACGTTAAAGTCAATAAAGATGTTGAACAGGAGGGAGATTCTTTACCAGAGGAAGAATCCACTAATGGTAAAGCCCGTGCTTATTTCAAAAGAATGGAGGATGGTGACGAAGAAGCTTTGAAGATTTGGAAAAGATTCCGTGATTTCTCTATTGAAAAATACATTGACACTTATAAACGGTTGAATATTAAATTTGATGTTTATTCAGGTGAGTCACAAGTTTCACAAGATTTGATGAACAAGGCTTTGGAACTTTTCAAAGAAAAGGGTTTGACGCATGAGGACCGTGGTGCCCTATTAATTGATTTGAAAAAATTCAACAAGAAATTGGGCAAATGTATTGTTCAAAAATCTGATGGTACCACTCTTTACTTAACTAGAGACGTTGGTGAAGCTATCCAGCGTTATGAAAAATACCATTTCGACAAGATGATCTACGTTGTAGCCTCCCAACAGGATTTACATGTTGCTCAATTTTTTGAGATTTTGAAGCAAATGGGGTTTGAATGGGCATCTAAATTACAACATGTCAATTTCGGTATGGTTCAAGGGATGTCAACAAGAAAGGGTACTGTCGTTTTCCTCGATAACATTCTTGAAGAAACAAAGGAGAAAATGCACGAAGTGATGAAGAAAAACGAAGGGAAATATGCCCAGATTGAAAACCCTGATGAAGTTGCCGATTTAGTGGGTATATCTGCAGTTATGATTCAAGACATGCAATCAAAACGTATCAACAACTATGAGTTTAAATGGGAACGTATGCTTTCTTTCGAAGGTGATACTGGTCCTTATTTACAATATGCTCATTCACGTTTGAGATCAGTTGAAAGAAATGCTGAAATCGCAGCTGATGACTTGTTAACTGCTGATTATTCCTTGTTGAAAGAACCTCAAGCTGAACTTTTGGTTAGATTATTGGCTCAATACCCAGATGTTTTAAGAAATGCCTCCAAGACTCATGAACCAGCTACAGTGGTTACTTACCTGTTCCGTTTAACGCATCAGGTTTCTTCTTGTTATGACGTTTTATGGGTGGCTGGTCAAACCAAAGAATTGGCTACTGCTCGTTTAGCGCTCTATTCTGCCGCTCGCCAAGTGTTGTACAATGGTATGACCTTGCTTGGGCTGACACCAGTTGATAGAATGTGAATGTGTGTAATGTACATAATAATAGCACTATTGGTCGTGGATATTGTTTTGCTAATAACCGTATGTTTATCGTTCCATGGTTGGGAATATATCAAATAGTGAAAGTATTTTAAAAGATCATGAGCTAACCAACTGAGATCCGCTCCGTTGTACTCCTGATATGCCCTCGAACACTGAGTATTCCTGCATCACCTTTCCTCCTCTTCTCGATTTCTTCATCGTTTGGCTCATATTTGGCATCATAATTGCTTAAGAAAAGCTTTTTCAGACTCTGTTATATATCAAAGCTTTTGTTAAACCTAGATTGCCATAGCACTTCCCTCTTATTTAGCAACCTGGAGCCGCAGGAAAAGACAAAAAAAACCGCGGTATTCCCCGTTAAATCGGGATTAAGAACCTCCATATGCTATAATGTTTCTCCGCCTAATACTATGTCAGCAGTGTTACAGTGGCCGAGTGGTTAAGGCGATGCCCTGCTATCTTTCAAGAAGCTGATAGGCATTGGGTTCTGCCTGCGCAGGTTCGAATCCTGTCTGTAACGTTATTTTTTTATTTTTTTCCGGCGTTCAAGCTGTCATTCTTTTCGTTTCTTTTTTTTTTTGCCCATCTTCCATGTCAAGTTGTAGAACAATCCACGCATGACAACGGCGTTCTCGATATGTACGTGATATGTTTTATTTATAGTTGTTGACATGATTATAGAGTCAGTTCGACTAGCTCTACAGTGGAATGGCCGCAGTTTCAAAGATGATCAAGAGGTCATATACCCGTGGAATCGTGAGACAGCTTCTTAATTGGTCTATGAGCCGGAGACTTTCCCATATTAACGTGATATACTCGTCAAGAGTTGGCTAAAGTGTTTGAATATTGCAGCTGTAAATTTCAGACAAAATTTTCGTGCAACACGGCTTCGAATGCAAAGGAATTTTTCCTTTATGACAACATGGCTGCGCCTCGTGCTAAACAACTAACACTAGTCGACGTACGTAATATCCAGCGCATGAGATCTTTGTGTAGTTTTCGGGAAGAGGCGCTGCGTATAACTTTGTATAGTTTTTACTCAAAGCAGAAAAGGTAAACAAAAAAAACACCTCATCGCATCTGCGACTGAAGACTTAGTCTCACTCAATGAGTTTAGTTTTAGTACGACCGCGTAAACGATCCCGTCAGCAAAGGGCTACAACTAAAAACTTGACTTTATGAAAACAACGGAACGTTGATCATACGGTTACAGCTACCTCACTTACGTCAACGGTTAATACGTTGGTGCCCGCTGCCAAGCTCAACGCAGAAAACTGCCAACGCTTAAAATTCCTGTGAGACTAGGTTCTTTTTTTTTTTTTTTTTTTTTTCTTCTTCTTCCTAAAACTCTAAAAGTCTCCAGATGCGGCAAGAAAAAAAATAACAGTGATCTACAAGACAACTTCTACGGGCCAGGCTTCAGCCCTTTTGCCTCAAACCTGTCGATTGCAGTTTACGGATAGCAAACTTGTAATGACTTGAATTTTTAGAAGAACAAGTTGGATCTAATCAAATCTCTTTGTCCAAGATGTGCTATATATAGTCTCTGGCTGTGAGGACTTGTACTTGTACGCTCCAAAGTGCACCGCCGCCTGCCATTGGATGTGTGCGAACACTTCAAGTGAAGAGCACTATGCAGCTTTAGTGAAACGGACAGGAGCCCTTGAGACTAAATACAGCAACTATTCAGTCCTTTTGTTGTCATTTCACCCTGTTTTAGGCAAAAGGGACTCAGAAAAATGAAATTAGTTAAGAGACTTCTGGGACTAGAAACGCAAGGCTCATGCACGTGTATGCATGGTGTATACCCTTTTTGAGATGAGCTTCCCTCAATTCAAGCTTGGGACTCCAGCCTGTTGTGTATAAAGCTATAAAGGTACTGCCTGCCCCCCCCCTTGTATTTACTTTTGGAGAACAAGGAATCTAGTTTTACTCGTTCGCTTGGTGAAGACCCCATCCAATATAATTTAATTCTAATACATAATGACTGCTGGTGATATACCTCAAGAGACCAACGCCGAAGTGGAGGCTGAATACGATGTCGGATACATCCCACCATACCAACAAAGAGCTTCAAGATTTGGGTTCAGTGAATCATTGAGAATGCATGCCGTTGCCGTGATTGGTGAATTCTGTGGTACTTTCTTGTTTTTATGGTCAGCTTTTGTCATTGCTCAGATTGCCAATCAATCTACAGCTAGTAAAGAGGCTGGATCCCATCCTAGTCAATTGATTATGATTTCTTTTGGCTTTGGTGTATCCGTTGCCGTTGGTGTTTTCATTTTTTTCAGAGTATCAGGTGGTAACTTGAACCCTGCTGTTACTCTTACATTAATGTTGGCTAGAGCCATCCCACCTCTTAGAGGTGTTTTGATGTGGATTGCCCAAATGGTTGCCGGTATGGCTGCTGCTGGTGCCGCTTCTGCTATGACCCCAGGTGAAATCGCCTTTACTAATGGGTTAGGTGGTGGTTGTTCCAAATCCAGAGGTCTTTTCATTGAAGCTTTTGCAACTGCTATTTTGTGTACCACCGTTTTATTCATGGCTGTTGAGAAACACAAGGCAACCCCAATGGCACCATTGGCTATCGGTTTGGCTTTGTTCATTGGTCACTTGATTGCAGTCTACTACACCGGTGCAGGTTTGAACCCAGCTAGATCTTTTGGTCCATGTATCGCTGCTCGTTCTTTCCCTGTCTACCATTGGATCTATTGGATTGGTCCAATGATTGGTTCTTTCATCGCATATGGTATCTGGCAATTACTCAAGTTGTTAGATTACGAAACTGTTAACCCAGACCAAGATGCCATTGAACCAACCGTTTAAGAAACCAACTAATCTGTTGACCTGCAACATGAAAGCCGAACTCTTTTCTTTTTTTTTCAAACAATGCAATCAACTCTTTCTCAAAAAGTGAGCCGACTCTGCTCCTATCTAATATTAATGTTATTGTATATGCCTTGAGTCAAAAATATATAATAAATAACGTCAGCTTGATTGCTAAGTTGTAATCGCTAGTTTACTAGTTTGAATATAAATGTTTAATGTGTCCGGAACTAGCAGTCCGCAACGTGGCCAGTCAAAATAAAACTCCGAATTATACCTCGCTTATTTAAAGTGATTTTGAGCTACTTTCAAGTGAGATCAATTGTATCTGTACATGTCATTAACCCAATCGAATCAAATCACCAAGATTCCCACCAGAACGTGTTCAAATCTCAACATTCAGTTTGGCATATTTGTAGACCGTCATTTTGGCATATCCGGGGATTGATCAGGTGACGCAACACGTGATGCCCGGAACTGCTTTCACTGCTTAACTTAGGGCGGCAACCAAAACAGCCAAATCATTGAATTTAAGCACTTTCATCACATCTATAGGAAGCCATTGAATGGGACAACGCAATGATAGTGTCATTAGACCCATAACTAGGCTGTATCACGAGATATAATGACATCTAGCTCAAATACCCCTGGAAAAAATTTGACAGCCGTTCCCTTTTTTTTTTTGCCCGGATCTTCAAAATGGCCTAGCGGGCCATAGAGAAGTCTGGGACTTGTGGGATTGCTACGTATCGACTTGTTCTATACAGAGCTATCTAATGGACCGGGTTTGGGATCGGTTGGACAAATCTTGGAATTTTGGTGATGAGCTGAGATGGGCAGGTCTCAACCCAAACACCGAAATAACAAGCGTCCATGGCCTGTGGTTGGCCTGTGGTTGGCATGGGAATGTTGTGGAGAAGTGTTCTGTATCGTTTGCAGGATGGTATGTCAACATATTGGGAAAACATTTGGAAAATGCCTAGTGGGAGGCCAGTGGGAGCCTCAGTATAGTGAAACGAACCTGTGAGACTAAGAATCTAGTCAACTTGCTTTTGAGTGGTTACCAAGAAGCTGCCCTTGCTTAGAACCAGCCTCTCCAACAAGCAGAACTGGATTCCATTAATCAGTATATTCTTCGAATGTTGAAGTAAAGAGTGACCTGCCCGACACTCAATTCCTCATCACTGAAGAAAGACAAACAATACTCACTAAGCACGGGGCCGCTGAAGGCCTGGGAACGACATCCTGGTAACAGATTGTCTCGTCACTTTGCCAAAAGGTACAAAGTCAATGGTACTGCCCTACCAATGACTCCGTTACTTTTGACACATGTTTGAGAACGACCTGTCCATCATGGGTGACTTTCAGCCACTACTTACACCCTATTGCAGTATCTTGTCCATGATCTCAACGCACCGGTCAAAAGTCAAGGTCCAAACGGCGACCACCACTCATTGAATGCTCGAGGTTTCTGACACAAAAGATCTGCCCATCACTTGAGTCATACATCAGAAGCATCCAACTTTGTGAATCACGCAGAAGGAGCCCATCATTCAAACCGGACACATATCCATCACCAAAAACGAGAATATGAACTCAAGCCTCAGACAATACGTTAAGGATTTTGTAAAGACTCAACAAACAGTCAAGATTCCAAGGATTTAGAAGAATCGATCAGTTCGCCAAGGCTTCGATCTTCAGCAAAACCTGCCCTTTCGCTGATTCAGTCCGCCATCGCGAAGATCAAAGTGCTTCCTCTTCCAGAAGTCATCTCAATAGTTTGCTAGCAAATCACAACACCATCGGAAGTATCTGAGAATCAAAATTCAAAACTGCACGACATCACCAAGAAGTGGAAACCAAAGTTCCGATTAGTGAATCGGATCAATGGGAACCCTGTTGGGGGGTTATGGAACTTCTGGTGGAAGGTGTGATGGTTCTTTGGTGAACTAGTCTGGGAAAAACCTTGGTGGTTTGTGTGAGGAGAAAAGTGGGAAAGGAAAGGAGGAATCCCATATTTTTGGGAATTGTGGCCACTTTTATGTGTTTTTTTGTTTTTGTGGTTTACTACGCGTTTGTGCTCAGTCGGAGTCGATTCTGCATATATATTAGCTGCACGATTGAGTGCAATTATCCTTTTTGGGGGAAGGAGAGATTGAAAGGTCTTTGAAAGGCTTGAAATTATACACTTTGATATTTAGTACGTGGTGATATGAAGTTGTCTAGACAACTTGCGTTGCCCTTGATATCATTTGAAAATCACACTAAACCGTAATAAAACCATAATCTGTCATAATCAAGGTAGAGTTTTCATCCACAAGATGAAGGATCGCTGTTGCAATAACCTTTCCGGTGTATTTATTGCGATATCTGCAGTGTTGGGCTATAGTATTTTAAATTTGTATCCAGAGTAGCTCATAATGCTAAGAGTAGAAATAAACTACACGATTTGATTACAGACAGGGTTAGAACTTTGAATTCTATGCTTCATTATTTCTGAGATCACTGCAGTTTGAGCTCACAACTATCAGTCATTTTAAACGACGAGAAGGGTGGTCTGTAATTTCCAAGTTTCTGATATCTGGAGATGTTATGAAGCGTGCAAGTTGATGTCGCGAAAAGAGTCTTTAACTAATGATCTGATTCCTACGTCACTAAAACTCTTCAAAGTAGTCGTCAAATTCATTCTCTAATAGGTTTCTTCAGAAACTTGGTTATAAAGTCAGCATCAAAATTTACGTCTGTATTTTCCTTGGCTTCCCTTTGTTCGCGTTCTTTAGCCTCCATCATCAACGGCCGAATACATAGCCATCCGATATCAGTTCTAAAATGTCGACCGAGGCCATCAGCCCTTGAAAACCTTTTACCACACCCCCAACGAGTCACGTTATCTTTCAAAACACCTCCACATTGAAATTTTTTCACACCTTGATGAAGTAATTCGTGTCTTTTTTTATCATGATTGCGAGCAAATCTTCTTTCACAAAATGAACACTTGAATGGTTTTTCTGCGCTATGAGTCTTTAGATGACTCCTTAGGTTGTAACCTTTAGCAAATGCCTTGCCACAATGTTCACATTCGAACCCTTCTTGACCCGGTTTCGATATTATGGATGACTGCCTCGATCTAGGTTTTCTTTTCCCCACTGATGAAGATGATGTATTTGCAGTGGATATTAGATTCTTGATCTGCTGATCTGTGAATTCCGAGCTTTTCTCTGACTTTACATTATCATCTGGACCCCATGATAAATTCCTTAGATTATCGGCGGGGAACCGTGGTTGCAGCTGTATTGATTTCTCTTCCAATTCTCGGTCACTTGATCCCATAGAGAAACTTTCTGAGTTCCCGGGAAACCTGAGTTCGTTGTAAGAAGAAGATGAAGAAGGTTTTGAAAAATAACTATTGGGGGTTAACATTCCTCCAGTCATGGACCTCATCATAGTTTGATCAGAGATAGAGAGACCAACTCCCTGTTGTGATTGAATATTATACTGACCGTCCAAACCAGTGAACATGTCAAACGCAGTATTTGGGATCTGATGATACGGCTGTTTTGGTGTGTTGAAGATCTTCCCCGATCCGTTGAAGTTGACAAACGGGTTGAAAGGTTGAAAAGCTGGGTAATCGGAAGCATGTACCAGTTGAGCTTCATATGGAACTCCGCCATCGTTGAACTGAAACATTGGAGACTGATCAGAAATTGGTGAGTTGCTTGAAAACCCCATTAGCATATCGCTCGGCTCGGCTTAAATACCCGAGTTTGAGTTCACTCTTTGCAAGATTGTACGCGTTTGATCAACGTATTGGATCGTTTGTGAAATAGATGATGATATTTTGTCGATCCGATGGTGATTTAAGTGTGTTTAAAAAAGATTTTACGTCCTTGATTGAACTTTGGCTCAGATCCCGAGATGATGCTGTCAAAGATAGATACCGCGGAATGGCTCTTTGTGTGTCAAAGTATTGTAAAGGTGGAATCCCGAATGATACACTGATTGTTGGAACTCGTGTAGGATACTAGTCGGGTTTATTGAATTTTCTAGTTTGGCACTGACATTAGCTCTACGCATGTAGGAAGAATCAAAAAGTTTTTGGGAAGCCGGTTAGATTTATATCAAAAGTTACGAAATTGTGTGTTTTTCTGCGCCGGCATATGGTATGGTAAACTACCCGGGCCAATCAGCTTCCCGTGTTGATGAAAAAGAAAAGAAAACATCCAGATTGGGAAACACCGAGAACAGCACGGAGCGCCGGCATTCCGGTGTTTCCAATGAAAGACGGCAGTGCTAATTTGGAATCCCGTCAGCCCTATGCTGATCGCCGGACAACAAATAAACTGGGGAGGAAAAGGGCAGTGTAGATTTTATAAACTCTGTACAAGGACATTCAACACTTCCCCAATGGCATTTCAATAAGGATATAGTAAGTAATAACTGTATCTAAGGTTTCAGTGAATGCCGAGTCACCGTTTGTTTTGGGTCACCGGAGTAGCTGAGAAACTGTTGGTAGGAGTGACACTATTAATAAACCGTGTTCAAAAGAGGTGAGTTGGAATTGACAGTTGCATGGGGGAGAAGCATCCACCTGTCCATGTGACGTATGGGGCAGTGTGTACATGAAACCAAACAATCCGCTAATTCCCCGTGAAATCCCGGTGAGATCCCGGTTAAGAAGCCGATTCAAACAAACATGTTTCTTTCTCTGACTAGTTCTCCACCTTTTCTAGGTGTTGCACTTGATTGATACAGTTACTGTAACCCAATGATGAGAGAAATAGACAAGATACCACCTTATAGTCGTACCACATAACTGATCACGACGGTGGACGTTATGCTTAGTATAGCTCTAATTCATTTGGGGAATTTTGGAGCGGCGTTTGGTAGTGTATATAACAATCTGACCCGGATTTTCGTGGAGTCATTCGTTAAATGGCAGTATTTCGATAACTAGTGTCAGCGAGTGGCTATTCACAGTGCTATACTCTGGGATAACAAGCCTCGCTTGTATACAACTCGGGGCTCAGGCTCGATTCACCGTGGATGGGGTGTCGCCCTTTTCGCGGATTTCGACCGCGAGCTTGTTTGATTACTTTGAGCAAAACATGGCGAATTAGGAAATCAGAACGATGTTGCAGCTTGACTAATAATACTTCACAAACACAAGTTCCCTCTTCCTGAATTCTTTCAACTTCCAGCTTCAAAGTGTCAATATCTACCGGTGCTGCGTTATCAGAAGATGACACAACCCAGGGAGAACGTTAATGAAACAGGTAAGCAGAACCAGCTGTCTCCGCTCCACAGTACCAACAAGCCAGGAGTAGAGCCGACGAGGCGCACCAGCAAACCAGGCCGATTTGCCTGGGTCAAACGCTTAATTCAGTCACGAAACCATCCGTCATCGAGAGACAACGGTAATAAAAAAAATTTGCCAAAAGTTGAGCATTCTACTGCTGGCTCCAATATAACGCGGCATGAAGAAACGGCCAGAAGCCCTCTAATAGACCGGGATGAGAGTAATAAGATTACCTTTGAGGATGATTCACACAGCAACACTAATAGCCAAGTGAGGAAGAACACCTCCACATCCAAGCCTTCTTCTGTGGCTGAGGATAGCGTCATAGCACGAACAGACAACGTGAGTACACTCCCTGTGATATCTTTGTCAACGATGTCTGTACTGTCCTCTACATTCTCGGAGAGCTCACAACAATCGACATCTAATACGGTGGTGTCAGAACATCCCACCGTGTACACAAATGCTAGCACAGTCGGTATCCCACCAGCGAGTATTATGGATAGACGTGAGCGAGGCGTCAATCGCCAATTGAGTCTGAGCAGTCACCTTTACACTACAAACAACTCGAGCAATCACACTTTCAACACCGCTATGTCTCCACGATCTGCAAACGTCAACGCGGAGTTGAACGAGACGTCTTCGTTGGCTTCATGAGAGATGGAAAATGTCGATATAAATATACAGGCTACTTTAACGAGAAACCGTGTTCATTTCATCCGTTGTCTGAATCGAGCGGCTATCGCTAGCATTTTGGTGTTTTCATTTTAAGTTAAGCGTCTATTTTCCGTATTTTTCAAATTTGTGCTTTATAACAACAACAGCGCTTATAAGCCTTTCGATCTCCCTTTAACCAATCAAGAGACCATGAAAGTTTGTTATTCGGCATTCTCGTTGCTTTTGGCGGCTCGAGGGTTGCTGGCTGCCGCTGATTTCAACATTCTAGGAGACATTGATGAGATTCATTCGGCAGCGGAAGACCAACTATACGCTCGAGACTTTGACAAAGGCCCTTTATACGTTAATCCAGAGCCGGAATCAGACAATACCAATACGGATTCTGACACTGATGATATCAACTTCTACAGCCCAAACTACTACCCTTCTCGTTTGTTGATACCAGTCCTCCTTCTCATGAAGTCGATGGGCGGCTAAAGTAACTAACAATAACAAACAACAGCTGCTGGAGGAAGACTTCAAAAAGTGTGGCAAGCAGCATATGCCAAGGCTCGAGACGTCGTTAGTGAAATGACAGTGTTGGAGAAAGTGAATTTGACTACAGGCACAGGTTGGGGATCTGGACCTTGTATTGGCAACACAGGAAGCGTTCCAAGATTAAACATTCCTCCTTTGTGTTTGCAAGACGGACCCAACGGTGTCAGATTCACCGATTTTATCAACAGCTTTCCGTCTGGTATGGCAGCGGGGTCAACTTTCAATCGCGATTTGCTCTATAAGAGAGGTAAAGCAATTGGAAGAGAAGCAAAGGCTAAAGGCGTCAATATTCTTTTGGGCCCTACTATTGGACCTATCGGCTATAAGGCCCAAGGCGGTAGAAACTGGGAAAGCTTTGGATCTGATCCTTATCTTCAAGGAGCCGCCGGTGCTTTAACTGTTCAAGGTATTCAAGAAGAGGGCGTGGTCGCTGCTGCAAGACAATTCATTGGTAATGAGCAAGAGAGATTCCGTCAGGAGAATGAGTGGACAGGTGGGGATTGGGACAGACTCGCTGAATCAATCAACTCCCTAATCAAAGATCGTGTCATGCACGAGGTTTACTTGTGGCCTTGGGCTGATATTATTCACGCTGGTGTTGGCGGAGTAATGTGTTCTTACAATAGAGTTAATGGTACATATGCATGTGAGAATTCCTATCTCTTGAATTACCTCTTGAAGGAAGAGTTGGGGTTCCAAGGGTTTGTCGTCAGTGATTGGGGTGCTCAGCATAGTGGAGTGGATTCTGCCTTATCTGGATTGGATATGACCATGCCCGGTGAGATTTTTGGAGATTGGTGCAGTGGTAAATCATACTGGGGCCCACTTTTGACTAGAGCCATTTATAACGATACTATACCTCAGGCAAGACTTAACGATATGGTAAGTAGGATATTGGCACCTTTTTTTGCAATCCAAGCAAATTTACCGAACTCTGAACATGAAGAGGATCTTCCAAATTTCAGTTCATGGACTTTCCACACTTATGATCAAGAGTTCCCATTCCAGAGTTATGGACCAATAAAACAGACGAATTACCATGTCGATGGAAGAGATGATTTCACGGAATGGACCGCATTAGAAGTTGCCCGTGAAGCTATCGTTTTATTGAAAAATGATGGACACCATTTACCAATTTCGGAGAACGATGGAGTTCGTCGTCTATTAGTGGCAGGTAATGCGGCTGGACCAGACCCAAAAGGATTCAATTCGAAAGACCAGAAAACTGTGGGAGGCGCATTATTTAGTGGATGGGGATCTGCCAGTGTTAATGCCCCTTATGGTATCACCCCGTATGAGGCGATATCTCACAAGGCAAGAGAGAGATCTATGGTGTTTGACTACTCTAGCGATCAGTACGATTTTGACCACATTGATGACATTGCTGAATATGCTGATATGGCTATTGTTTTTGCGATGGCAGACTCTGGAGAAGGTTATATTGAAGTTGATGGCAATTATGGAGACAGAAAAAATATCTCCTTATGGCAAAATTCGGAGGAGTTGATAAATCATGTTGCGAACAGATGTCGCAAGACTGTTGTTGTAATTACGGCAACTGGACCAGTTGACCTTGAACCATTTATTGATCATGAGAACGTTGTGGCTGTGTTGTTCTCAGCTCCTTTGGGTCAGTACTTCGGTAAAGCTATCGCGGAGGTTTTATTTGGTGAGGTGAACCCAAGTGGTCGTTTGCCTTTTACGATAGCTAGAAAAGAAGAACAATACGTTCCTATTGTTGACAAGATTCCTATAAAGGGTAAGCCAGAGGATGATCTCAACAGGTTATTAGATTATCGGTATTTTGACGAAAATGGGATAAGACCACGGTACGAATTTGGGTATGGTCTTTCATATACCAAGTTTTCCCTTTCTGATTTGTCAATCAAGGAGATTCTTCCACCAACTACAGATCTTCCAATGCCACCGCCATATTTGGATGAATATGTGTTTGCAGAGGAGAAATTGAGAGATGTTGATGACGCTCTTTTTCCATTCAGAGACTTTTCACCAGTTCCAGGGTTCATCTATCCGTATCTCTTCAACGAGAAAATCTATAGTGTCAATGAGTATGAGTATCCTGATGGGTACACTGAGGAAGATTTTTATCAAGAGCCTATAGCCGGAGGTGGGCTTGGAGGAAACGATGCCCTCTGGAATGTTCTATATACTGTTAAGATACAAGTGACTAATATTGGTGATGTTGAGGGTGCATATGTTGCTGAATTATATATTGATTATCCAGCTGGTGACAGTGGTCAAAAGACCCCTCGTCAGTTAAGAGGGTTTGAGAAAGCCTATATCAAGGCAGGAGGAACTGCCAAAATTGAGTTTGATATCTTGAGAAGGGATATTAGTATTTGGGATACAGAGGATCAAAGCTGGATAATTGTTCCTGGTACGTACAAGTTGTATGTGGGGTCTAGTAGTAGAAGGTTGGAATTAGCAGGAGAAGTTGAGATCCTTTGATTTTTGAGAAGTTGCTATTACACGTCATTATGACGATGAGATAGTTTTGAAGCTAGTATTGACGAATCTTTCCATGTTGCTTTGTGACGGAAATTTCTGTAGAGCAATCTTAAACAAAGAGGAGCAAGCTTGTCCATACGCGCGCGACTTTAAGCAAACTTAATAACACCAGTCATATAACAAACTTAGGCTATATAAACCGATCAAAATATGAGTCTTAACAGTAAGTTTCAGTGAACCACCAACAACAATGTCATACAAGTCTGCGACAGAGTTTTCCATAGAGTTAAACGATGGTAATGTTATCCCGCAAATCGGGCTGGGCACTGCATACCCTGATGATCAACAAACTGAAAACATAACAAACGTTGTTAAAGCAGCCATCAGAGCCGGTGTAAGACATATCGATACAGCATGGTATTATGGATCCGAGCCATTCATAGGTAAGGCGTTGAAAGAGTTGTTTGATAATGGTGAAATCAAAAGAGAAGAGCTTTTCATCACTACAAAAGTTTGGCCATCTTTATGGAACAAGGCGGAGTATTCAGTAAAGAAGTCACTGAGTGCCCTTGGGGTCGATTATGTCGATCTTGTTTTACAACACTGGCCTGTTTGTTATAAAGGCGTTGATGAGCACGGGTTCCCGAAGACACCTTATGATGAGAATGGTGTTTTACAATTTGATGAGGATGCTGATTGGCTAGAGACATATAAGCAATTGGTTGACCTCAAAAAGAGAACCAATTGGATCAAGAGCGTTGGAGTTTCAAACTTCACAGAGAAACATGTCCAACGTGCCATTGATGAAACAGGGGTTGTCCCCGTGGTTAATCAGATTGAACTTCATCCAAGACTGCCCGAGAAGACACTCGTAAAGTTTTGTGAATCCAAAGGTGTCAAAATGGAGGCGTATTCGGCACTAGGTGCGGATGGAGCCCCATTAACTAAGGAACCTTTGGTAAAAGATCTGGCTAAGAAACACGGCGTCAGCGAAGCTGTTGTGCTGTACTCGTACCATGTTTTAAGTGGACGTATAGTGGTGGGAAGAACATCGTCAGTTGAAAGAGTTCAAGACTTGCTGAAAGTTGCTGAGTTGAGTAAGGACGAGATCCAACAGCTGGACGAGCTTGGCATAAAGGGCCCGAAACGCTTCCGCAACGACGACTGGGGAGTCAAACTAGGCTTCGATCATTGGAAGACAAAATTCTCGTGGGAAGAGCAGAAATGATGATTTTTGATGCGTATATGTTTGTTCCTAATTAGGAAAGGTTATGTACCCCTCACGTATTATATATATTTTTTTTTTTTTTTTTTTTTTTGCCCAAAGCCTCAAAAGATTCTCAATTCGACTTAGTAAAACCGCCAGTTGTAGAGAGTAAGATGGTTCTCCCAGAGGCCTCGAAGACTCAGAGTACGGAGCTCTATCTCTATAGTGGCGTGGTTGAGTCATTTCTGGGGAAACGAGCCTCTGTCGTTGTATCGACGCTCATTAACTATGGCCGACTCGACGTGAAAGAGCTGACCAAGAGATCCAATATGTCTAGTGTGTTGGTGAAAAAAACGTTGGTGAGCTTGATCCAGCTTAACTGTGTATCGGTATGGGAGGAGAAAACCTTGAAGGGTGCAACTATATATTATTCCTTCAGAGAGGAAGGTGTGTTATCGATGATGTATTCTGGGGAAATCATAGGACATATTGAACAGACCTATCAAGATGATACTTTGACACAGATTGTTCATAATTTCTTGAGCCTGGGTAATCTAACAATTTCTGAGTATCTGTCATCGTTTGGGTCCCAAGACGCCGAAACTACAGCCAAGATTGAGAGTCATTTCACAAAACTTGTGCAGGCGAAATATCTAATACCCGTGCAAAAAGTCCATTTCAGTCCATTGAAAGATGTGTGGTTGAAGACTTTCAAGACGGCATATACCAAGGTTCCCAAAACTGCGTCAACTTCGGAATTGAAACGTACAGCGGAGGCTAAAGCCGTGGCACGATTAGATTTCCTAAACCTGCTTGAATCTGAACCGGAGACTTTATATATCAAAGACAAGTCTACATCTATCATGAAAGTGAACCCGAATCTTTCATTGGCTTTCAACCTCAAGAGATTTTTGAAAGCGAAAAGAAGTAAACAATTGGTGCAACTTTGCTCCCATAGAGTGGGTAAAATCACATCTATCATTTATCAACATGGGTTACTCGCTACAGAGAATAATTCGCCAGAAGTTATTAATCCACTTTTACAAATTGGGCAAACAAATGAGGCTATCTCGCAATCTAATGATAACGAACCAAAGACATCTGAAATGTTCACTGCAAGGGACATTCTGAAAGTATTACCACGGGATTTCCTGAAAGATACCA
Organism: [Candida] freyschussii; assembly: GCA_003707735.2. Lineage (NCBI taxonomy): Eukaryota > Fungi > Ascomycota > Saccharomycetes > Phaffomycetales > Wickerhamomycetaceae > [Candida] freyschussii. Next base: position 27,987 of record PPLE02000016.1, on the reverse strand, counting down.
TACTTGCTGGTCCCTTGAAGCGTAAGATCCCACAGAGTGAAAATTTGACTACTAAAAGAATCAAATTAGAAGATGGTGCATTGAAATTACCTCATCTTGATGATGAAGATGAAGATGAATATGATGGGTTTTCAAACGATAACGATATGGTGACTGTGGATCAACATCTAAAGATATTAACAAACTCTCCGATCCCATTTCTTCGAAGAAGTTCAAATGGGATGTATTATATTCCCTATCGGGAACTAATGCCATTTTTGAAAAGATCAGTGGCTGAATCCATTGTCACGGCTACTTTGGGGGCACCATCTACAAGAATTTTAAGATGTGTTCGTGATAATAGATTAGTCTCTGAGAAATTGATAAACTCTACTGCACTGTTAAGGGAAAAGGATGCGAGATCATTGACTTCGATATTGGTGAAATACAATTGGTTACAAATCCAGGAAGTTCCCAAATCAGTGGACAGGGCAGCTTCTAAATCGGTTTTCCTTTACAGAGTCAATGAGAAACATAGTCACGATACTCTAAGGGCTAATTTTTGCTGGAACATGGGACGCCTAGTGGAGAGAGCTGCGTTATTGAGATTGGAAAATGCAGTTTTATTATCGAAAATCAACAGAGACGATGTGAAGGGCAAAGAATTGGAGTATCTATTACCAAGCGAATTGACACAGTTGAAATTGATGAATGAGAAGGAAATCTCGCTTAGCAACAAATTACATAGACTCATTTCACTTTGGGAAGTTTTCAAGTTTTATTGAAAATTACTTGTCTCAATCGGGCAATTTATAAACAAACATGTAGAGCTGACCCATATTTACACCGAAAACCAAAAACAACCAAAAAACTAATCTTTCCACGACTTTACTTCTACAAAACCAAATATGAGCAAGCCTGAGCCAGTACTCAAGAAATCTAGCTTTACACAATTGCAATCGGAACAGATTGAGAATATAAGGAATGCCTTCCAATTATTAGACCAAGACAACGATGGGAACGTTTCAAAACTCGATTTGAAGCTAACTTTTGAATCTATCGGGGAGAAAGTTAGTGATTCGAAGATAGATTCCATGTTTGAAGTGAATAGTGGGTCCGATATTCCGTTTACAACGTATCTCTCGCTTATATCGAGTGAACTGACCCAACTACCCAATAAGTCTGAGATTCTTCGAGCCCTTCGAGTCTTTTCTGAGGACACTGAAATCAAGAGCACCGAGCTTGAGGAGAGTCTAGCCTCTATAGGCATGTCAAAGGAGGAGATTACACCGGTGCTCACTGCTTTCAAATCTGAGAGGATGAACGGTGATCAAGTGTTTATGGGCTCGGAATTCTTGAACTACATCTTTAGCTAAGCATCTATTATTTAAGGCGTTTCTTTTTTATTATGTGTGACACGTCTAGCTCTTTAGACATCGATATCCACAATCAACTCATCACACCCCCAATCTTCGTAACTACCATCTGGAAGATATCTTCTAATCACCAGTGGGATTTTCTTTTGTGCCAGCTCCTTCATGGCGATCTGCAACGGGTCGGTTTCACCTTCCAAGTCCACCAGCACAGGGGCATTCATGGATATCTGTAGGGCCCTTGTGCCGAGTATTCTCGCTCTCTCATATTTCGTCATGTAGGGCGTTGTTGTTCTTTTCTCTTTTGGAATGGCTAGCTCCTTTATTGTTTTTCTTCTTTGTTGCTCCTGTGTAAGCTCGTCAGGCCCCAGCCCACCATTCACGATCACTCTCCCGTCTTCGGCAACCTCTGGCTGTACGTCTTCATAATCGGAGTTGAACTCCTGGTCGAAATCTTCAAAGTGCTCGTTACCATCGTTAAAACTACACGGTGTTAGCATTTCAAAAAAACAGTCAAAACAACACACACAGTGCAAACGTACGCATCCTCTTCATAATCCGACATGATGAACCCTCTTCCGCTTATATAGAAATCCCTCTGTCAAAACGACGATAAAGAAACCCATCAAAACTTGGTTTGTTTTGAAAACTTTTCTTTATATCGCTGACTAAGCAGATTGATGACTAAGCACGTCGCGAACCCGTTCTACAAAAAAAGTTTTTCCCATATACACAGCTCATCTCAAAACCCGCAAAAAGCCTTTTGTTATTATCTTCCTTTGCTTCGCCAAATGGACTCAGCGAGTGGAAGGGGCAGAGAGTCTGGCCAGGCGACGCCGTCGACGGTGCCCACATCGATATCCTCGTCGAGGTCCTCGTCATCCTCAAGACCAAAAGTCTACAAATGCGACTATGAAGGATGCGATAAACTGTACTCAAGACCGAGTTTACTCACTCAGCATCAGAGATCGCATACGGACTGCCGGCCTTTTGAATGCACCGTTTGTCAGAGCTCCTTCTTCAGAGAATCACACTTGAAGAGACATATGCTCTCACACTCTGAAGAAAAACCATTCAAGTGTCAAATTTGTGGGAAAGGTGTCAATACTAGGCAACATTTGAAACGTCATGAAATCACACATACGAAATCGTTCAAATGCGATTATCAAGATTGTAATGAGGCCTTTTATAAGCATCAACAGTTGAGACATCACGTTCAATCTGCCCATCTAAAGACTTTGACGTGTAAAGAATGCGGTAAGACGTTCCCAAGACCATATAGACTAGCCAACCATATGACAAAACATCATGGTGCATCACCGGCATATCAGTGTGATTTCCCTGGCTGTCTTTGCAATCTCAAGACATGGTCGGCATTGCAACTCCATATGAAGACGGATCATCCGAAATTGACTTGTTCCATATGTGGTAAAGGTTGTGTTGGACAGGAAGGTTTAAGGATGCACATCTTTGTACATGACTCTGACAAGGCTATCAAGCAATGGAAGTGTACAGAGTGTCCTTTGGAATTTGCCAAAAAGGAGGAACTCCTAAGTCATTGTACTACAGATCATCAGTTCATTCCTAATAGTTTGCAACAAATAATACCAGTCCCAGGCTCAAGTTTAAGCAGTGACAAAGTGGAAACTATAATAGCAAAAGGTCAATCAGCTAAAGATTTGTTGTTCAAATCGGTCGCTGCTATAAAGACGATACCTTGTACTTTTAAAAACTGTGGCCGAGTATTCAAAAGGGATTACGATTTACGAAGACATTTGAAATGGCACGAAAAGCAAAGGGAAATATATGCGGCAAAGGGTCTTTTAATGGTGGCCACTAATGAAGTTACAATGGCTAATGATATCACAAAGGGTGATAATGCGGTAAAACAAGGTATATAGATTCATATTGGTTGGGGGTTAACTAGATGGAAACGGACTTTATTTTTTTTTCTTTGCCTTTTTTTTTTTTCTCTTTTGTATTATATATTCGTAAGTCATAGATCAGAAAAAAGCTAGTTCATTTCGGTAAGTTCATGTCACTCATGGCAAAAAGTAACTCATCATCTTCATCATCTTCAGGCTTGTGATGATCACTAGTCAACGACATTACACCTCCAATCGATTCTATTGAGTTAGCATGAACACGATGCATCTTGGCATGTGCTGCAGTTGCTGCAATGGTTGGGTTTGACGGTCCCACAGAGAAGTTCTTACTCGTTCTTTTCAATATGGAAGCTGGAGAAGAGGATCCAACACGAGAAATACCTCCACCACTTATGTTTCGGCTTTCACTTAGATGTAAGGACTCGTTGCTACTGCTATTAGCCTCGGAAAGCTTGGAGGGGAATATAGGCGCATGGTTGGAACCGGACCTTGGTGATGCTGAAGAAAGCCTATATGGCCATAATAAACTTGAGGGATTGTTTGAAGGAGTGCTTGAAACGATATTAGGTGGTGGTGGAGAGTGTGATTTGGAATAGATGCTCGCTGACATGCTCTCACTCAAAAGATCATTTTTACTCTTCATCATTTGAAACTTCCCTAACGAATCATGAACATTAGGAGAATAATGCAATTGTAAATCCGGTTTGTTATCAAGCATCCGAACGAAATCCTTTATATCCTCATCTGCTGCAGAGTCCATAGATGAATTTCTGGTGGGTTTTTCAAAACTGGAAGGAACCATCACACCCTTCTCTCCACTTGATGATCTTCTCAAACTGGAACGACGAGCAATCTTCCCAAACGATGATGAGAATTTTGGTGTACTACCACTAGAACTAAGATCGGTGGCAAGTGGGAATTGAGCTCCATACGTAGATCCCACCGAAGATGTGACCGATTTCGGAATAGAGGCACTTGGTGTGCTCATCGATCCTGTTCGTTGAACCTTTAAAGCCTGAGCAATAGATGCACTAGATCCGTTTTTCGTTAAGGGCGAAGACACCGGGGGAGACACTGTACCAGCCTTGAATGCCTGACGTAAGGAGGTTGTTGTTCGAGTCTTATCGATATGGATAAAATGACTAGACAATGTTTCTTCATTGTCATTCAACTGGAAGTTTATATGCTTCCTATATGATACCGTAATCTTGAGCGTACCATCGGCCGTTGAGACTGGCGTTATAGTCTCTTGAACCAAGTGGTTGTCCGAGTTGACAATGGGCTTACTCAATCCGATCCGACCTTTTGAAACAATGGATCGATTCCCATCAAGAACCCTAGTTCCGATCCTAAGAGGCGACTTGGTCAACTTGATTCTGGATAGCCTTCTTAGCAACTTATGGGCTGGTAAAAGCCTCACAATGGTGAATAAATATCTGAATGTTATAATCAACTTCTTGTACAATAGGGGCAGTTCAAGATTCGTGTCATCCTGTTTGCCAGTTTCAAACTCCACTAGCCATCTTTCCATTACAATCTCTGTCTTTTTTGTATTGACGTTCCATGCGTTATCATCTTCATCTTTCAGTACAAGAGACTGCTTAGAGCTTAACCCTCGCAGATCGAGGTAAGTCTCGATAACGAGTGGCGGTACGCTCCCCAAATGGAAGTACTTCCAAGGCCTTAAATCTTCTCGTATCGTGTCGTAAGTCTCCAGGTTGAACCATCGATTGGGCTTCGTGTTCGCCACCACTGTGCTATCCTCTTCCTGGCGTGCCTGGATAACAACATGGGCAGCCTTGAGGAAGAAGTTCTGAATCACCTGTCCCAGTTTGTCCTTCTTGTTCGTAGACATGTGGCGGATGGTGCAGTAAAAGAGCGATTCAAAACCCTTCGCCAGCCATCTAATCGTGCTTATATAAAAAGCCTTTAGTGCTACGAATCCACAACAACAACACGAAACTGGCTATTTACCATACATTCGCCTTTCTTATCAGAACATCCAAACACCAGGAAACAAACTCAAAATTATGTTTTAGTTTTAAATCTATACAAGATGCTCTATTCTAAGCTCTTAGCAATATCAAAGTACAAATCCAAGAGACAAGATGTGCTCCAGGCCTGTGTTGGTGACGAGTCCTTACAGAATTCACCATCTTTGTTCGTTAATTCTGTCAATCCGGCCCACTCACTTTCCCTGATCCATTTCAAGTGCGCCTTCAACCTGACTGTCAGTATGTGATATAGATCCGATATTGGCTTGTCTCCCGAGTCATCAACGTAGGTGTCATCTTTCAAATGGAAACTATACAGAGCTCGCAAAAAGAACCCCATGCACCAAACCCACTCCGGTCCCTGATGGTAGTTTCTTCCCTTTGCAGTAGCAAAATCATCCGAATCATCCGAATTATTGTAGTATGGTCTATAGTTCAGATCAGATGGGTCTAGGGTTCTCATACCCAAAGGTCCCCTGAGAATCTTATCAGCCAACCTCAAGGAATGAATCGCCTTCTCAGGTGTGAATAATTCTGGAGCAACTGTCATTGCAATGGGGAAATTGGCTCTTAATTGGTAGTCTTCATATGGTTTCCCTGATTTGTAAAGATCCTTGTATATCCCTCTTCTGTTCACAATGCTCTGATCGATGTCGTGGTCTTTGTCATCAGCAGGGTCAATTGGGATGTAATAAACTCTTTCGAAATGGGTTTGAAGTAAAGAGTTCCAATCTTTCAAAGCAATTTCATCACCTTGCGAGTTCTTGACAGTCGTGTACTTGAATAGCCCACGCTCGTTTAACTCGATGACAAATCTAAGACAACTTTTCAAGAGACCATTGATCTCAATTGCAGCACCGTCTCTCGGTGTACCCGGGATCCCCTTATTGTGAGCTTTCTCACTTTCACCCATTTTGTCCATCCAGGTTCCGCAATTGAATTGGTTCCCACCGTGAATCAACCCAGTGTCCCAATCAACGTAGATCTCAACATTAAATCCTTCATCCTTCATTTGGCTATCCAACCGTGGTCCGGCATTTGCCTCACGGTATTTGATCCCCTTTGCATGACGAGAGAGTATTTCATAGATAATATCCTCAATAGAGGTCTCATAGCTGAATGCTTCCGGATCATCAAAAGTGATGTATCTATCATCCAATGGGAACCTTCTTTTAACTTTTTCCTGCAAAATGGTTTCACCATCTGGTGCGAGATTGATATATTCTTGAATACATTGGACAAAGAACCATGCAGCATCCCTAGCATTATAACGTGGGTTTCTACCTGCATCAAGCAAGTTAGGAATCAATCCATGCTTAAGCGTAGAGGCAAAGTTCAAAATATGACGCCTAGCATCGTCATACCGTCCAGTGGTAAGTAGTAACCCTCTAACCGAGATAAACACATCCCTCCCCCAGCATCGCATGTAATCGTATGAAAAATGGGGTAACCCTGCAGCCATACAAGGAACAGTCTTGAACGGGTTCAAAGAGGTTGAACGCATATTCCCCACCATTTGTACAGAGGTCAAAGCTAATCTTTGGACAAACAGATTGGCGCTTTGGATCTCAGGAGTGAAATATGTTAAAGCCTTGAGTCTCAATGCCTCATATGCAACACCAATGACAAGGGCAAAGTATCTGGGAACCAAGAAAAACGGAACTTCTTTCACTTTTTGTAAACGTTCTTTAAGCCATGATCTGAATTCATCAACTCCAGGAGCATCACAATACTTACCAAGACGGTCAGTCACATAATCTAAAGCCCATAACCCGCTTCTCAAATGATTTGCCAGTGGATGTGCCAAATCGTTGTTTTGAATTACACTTCTGAGCACTGAAATCCAACCTTGAAGTCCCGCATACACTAAACGACCAAGATTTGGAACGATATAAGTACCATCTCTACCTGCACTTGCATCACGCTCTTCGGATTCACATCTGTATAATAGAGCATTGAGTGATTCTAATGACAGGTCTTGTGTTGCAGCCACAGCACCAGTTCGCAAGAAATCATCCAGTTTGTCATCAACAGAATTGAATTTAGTTTTCAGTATTGCAATTGAGCCTTGAGGAAAAACATCTGGAAGACTGATTTTGCAATCCCCATCAATATTTTGCACTTTTAGTGGTTCAAGTTCATCCAAAGCGACTGGTACCGATGTGATAAATTCTTTATCATCCTTTGGATCTCCAACTCTTCGCAGAGAGTACGCGAATTCAAATTTCGCTGAAGTACCTTTCAAAATCACTGGTGCTAGCCATTGATCCTGATCAGGTTGAAATTTGGTTCTGGCTATCAAAAACCAACCTTCTCCAGTTTTGGCATTAACCCTTTGTAACGTGATATATTGTCCCTCGTGATGAACATGCATTTCATGATCCTCAGCGTTATAACTAGAGTCTGAGATTGACTTACGGATCTCGTACAATTTGGCTTTGACTTTCCCAATACCTTGTCCATAAGTGTATTGTCTTGACTCATTGACAACGTTCAAAAGATGAGGATAGCATTCATCGTATCCAAATACAGATCCAACAGCACAAGAGCACAATGAAACAAGGGCGGCATTGGATAAAGTATCCTCCACGGTTCTCTTATCGAATGGAGTCTCGTTGTCATGTGTACAATCCATAAACAAGGCGTGAGTTTTCGTTGGTTCCAATATCCTTGGAACTTGAACTTCCGAAAGTGTATTGTTAACTAAGATGTCCTCGTTGTTTGCAGGATAGGCAAAGTCATCCAATGGCAATGGTTGAAACGAGCCAATCGGCATCCCTGCATGTCGATGAACCAGCCTTGAAAGCTCTTCAACTGACCAAGCCTGCATTGCCTCTCGAATCAAAGACGTGATTCCGAGTCTTTCGACAAAGATATTATCTAGATCTTCCGACCCTGTAAAGAGTTCAGCAACGACATATAAATGAGGGTTTTCTCTTCTTGCAATGTCCAGAAAATGTTCCCCAACATGTAGCGGTGTAGAATGACAATTATCAATTCTGAATCCGTCAAAAATTTTGGCATTGAGTTTCACGTACTCCTCCATATGAGACCAAAGAAATGGGGAATCTGATGGTTTAGAACCGTATCTTAATTTGACACAATCGCCCCATATGATAACCTCACGAAGAAGATAACTTTTAGATTGCTCAGATGCGAAATCTACCAATGGGTTGCCATTCCAAATCCAACCGTTATTAGCGAGTTGATAATCTTGGCCATCTGTTGCTGTGAATCTTGTGAAATAAGGTTCGGAGAGAGGGGATTTTTCATTGATTTCACCAAGTTTAGGCCCATGATCATCGATTCTCAAGTACTTGATTCTGTTGAAAAGTTGTTCCAAAATCTCCTCAACATCACTATCATATTCTTTATAGCGTGGTAAATTGATTTCATCCAAAATTTCCTTTGCTTTTGGTTTGATTTCATCAAATGAATTGAAGTCATATGCAGAGTTTAAAATGCATGCAAACTTGAATGAATCAATTTTATTATCAAAACGTGTTTTAAAAGTGAAAGTCCCAGCAATATTGGCCACAAATTCACCAAGTTTCACTATTGACCCTTTGTATTCATCAGGAATATCAATCTTATCGAGTTGGGTTCGAGTTGTTGAACTCCAAATATGCTCAAGGTCTTGCAATGTTTTCTCTGTATCGATAACGTAAAACTCCCAAAGCTTTAAAGTTCCTAAAACATGTGTTTTAATACCATCCATAATATGCAACAAATCTTGAATGGAGTTCAATACAACAGGGTAGTTCAGCTCTTTCAGTTTTGCACTAAACTCCAAGAGCTTACCATCTAACTCAATAGCAGATGTCAAATGCGGTGCAGTCTTTGCATTATAACCAGAGTCTGGGTTTGCCCTTAGCCAATCCGAGTTGTTAGCAGTGTGGTTCAATACAATGTCTGTGATGGATAAGAGCCCCTGTTCGGTATGCAGATTTTCGACAAACTTGCTTACATCGTCAACACTAGTGAACAGTTCGGGATCGAATTTGCATTGGTCATAGATCGAATAAGGAGAGTTTGATTCACCACGTTGTTGTAATGGGGTGAAATGTACCATGTTATAGCCCTTGTGTCTAATTTCATGAAACAGGGGGTCCCAATTAGATCTTGGGCCGAACCATTTGGACACGACGGATTCAAGAGCAATCGAATTCAATGGTAAGAAGGAGCCGTTGATGTATAGCGAAGGAGGGACAACAAAGTAGAACTTTCTTGTGGTTTCCAGCTCATCATTTTCTCCTCTAAAAGAGATGTAATAGCAATAGCAACCGGGCTTATAGATGCGGAAGTCAATCTCAATGTCTGACGTGAAGGTGTTCGGGATAAACCGCTTGTGGAACTTGTTCCTGTCGAACTGGGTCTCGCTGTCCTCGGGCAAGTTGATCCACACGATGGCGTCTCTGGCGATTCGACAAGAAGCAGGCAGGAAGAGCCGCAAGTTGAACAGATACCCGCCCTCTTTGTAATTGCGAGGCAGCGGCAGCGCCGGCAAGAAGACGACGCCCTTGTTGCTGGGCTCGCCGTTCTCATCCACGCGCAGCAGAAGCGTGGTCATTTCCTCGTTGGCTGCTACAAGAGTGTGGTTTTGCTTGTGAAGTTGTGTTTATATATATAGAAAGGGGTTGTAGTTGGTTTATCCGTGGAGGCGTGGGGCTCCCGCACGGTTTGTGACACATTCATATCAGCAATGAAATGAGATAAACACCAACGACGAAAACGGCCAAAAGTAAGGCCAGCAATGGAGCAATGCCGTACTTGAACACGTAGAGTTCCTTCAATTGCTCGAGATACTGTATCATCACTTTACTCGAGAGCTTAGACTCACCCTCTGTTCTGACACCAAACGAGTACGGGACTTCACCGATCGGCTTGTCGCCTAATGGGAGCTTGGCCAAGAGTTCAAGGGCAATTTTGAAACCTTGGGTGTTGATGTTTTTGGCATTGACAAGGTATTTCTTTTGCAACCCAAAGAATCCACTCATTGGGTCTGAAGCAGTTGTCAACGGTCTAGCCAGGATTCTGGCCCCGGAACTGATGACACGACGATATAGTGGCCAATCCTTGTCAATGCCTACCCCTTCTGCATATCTAGTGCCAATAACAAAAGGGTGCTCCCTCAATGACTTCAAAAATGCCGGAACAACTTCTGGAGGGTGTTGTAAATCCGCATCCATACACACCAAGTATTCACCCTTAGCTTCTTGGAACCCTTTCAAGACAGCAGAGCTCAGTCCTCTCTCAGTTGTTCTCACAATGATGTTCACGTTATAACCTTCTTTCTGTAAAGCCTCAACTTCCTCCACAGACCCATCGCCAGAGTTGTCGTCAACAAAGATGAGTTCCGTTTTCTTTGAGTCACCGTTTCCCAAAGCAGCAAAAAGTCGCGTGGTAAGAGGTCTTATGTTGAGTTTCTCGTGGTATGCAGGTACGACAATGGTATTCTCAATCATATTCTTGGTGGGTATACGTGTGTTTCAAATCTGCAACGTGTTGTTTACGAAGAAAATCGGGTGAGAGCGAGAAGAAAAAAACAAATGCAGGCAACAACAATATAAAACGCATTCGCGGCCATTTTTTGAATAACGTACGTAAATGGCTGATTACCTAATAGCGTATGTAATCAAGAAAGAAGACAAGCGGCACGTGACTAGTCACGCTTTTGGTTTTCCGCGGAAGAAAAAAACTCTGCCCAATCACGTTTTGTTCTTTTTTGATTTTCGGCCACTGTTTTTTTTTTTTTTTTTTAATCAATTTCTCATGTCTTCGAGCTTTCATTAAAGAAGTTGACATTCATCCATATATAAATCCACACAATGCTTTCCAGAAGATTAGCACGCTCAATCCCAGTCTCTTCTAGAAGTTACGCGACAAAAGTGTCAGCCACTGACTTTGGTGGGAAAATCTCCACTTTGACAGTGAAAGTTAATGCCGGGTCCCGTTATGCCACTAAAGATGGTATCTCGCATTTACTCTCTAGATTCAACTTCCAAAACACCATATCAAGATCATCTTTGAGATTAACTAGAGAATCTGAACTCTTGGGTGGTGAATTCACTTCAAAAGTTGATAGAGATGCCATTTACTTGACTGCTAATTTCTTGAAGGAGGGTTTACCATACTACGTCAATGCCATTGCCGATGTGTTGTATCAAACTTCTTTCAAAGAACATGAGTTACCAGAGGTTGTTTTACCAGCTGCCAAATACGACTTGAACGTTGCCTTGGCCTCTCCTTTTTTCAAAGCTGATGAATTGTTACATTCTATTAGTTTTAGATCTGATTTGGGAAACCCACTTTTGTATGACGGTGTTGAAAAAGTCACTTTAGATGACATCAAGTCCTTTGCTGATAAAGTTTACACTAAGGAAAACATTGAAATCATTGGTAAAGGTGTTGAATCTAATGCTCTTGATGGATTTGTCAAAGATTCAGCTTTTGCTAAACTTCCAGCTGGTTCATCCTTGGCTGTTAAATCGACTCCAAAATTCTATGAAGGTGTCGAGACTAGATTAAGAGCCGCTGGTGAATCCGTTGCTGCTATTGGTGTCCCAATCAAACCGGATCAATTTGCAACGTATGAAGTTTTGGCTACATACTTGACTTCACCATTGTTTGAATCCTCTCCAGTGGTGAAGGCTCAACTCAACAAATACAACCAAGCTGGGTTGTTTACTTTATTCGTTAAAGGTGATGCTACTGCAGTTTCTACTAATATCAAGAAGATCGTCTCCTCATTGAAGAAGGGTATTAATCTTTCATCTGCCTCTGGTTATGCCGCAACTAAATTGGCTTTGGCTAATGAATCTGCCCTCACACCATTGGAATTGGATGTTACTAAGGTTAAGGACTTCAAGCTTGGTAAATTCAACTACGTTGCCGTTGGTGATGTTAGCAAATTACCATACGCTGATGAGTTGTGAAGTAAAAAAAAGAAAAGCAGAAAATATCATAAAACAACAAACGTCTCTCTCCTCTGTTCGCACATATTCCCAAACAAAGTCTGTCATCTAGCATCGCCAGACATTACTTCTGCCTTTCAATCGAGGATCCACTCTGTTGAAGTCACCTACCTCTTTATTCTGGACCTACGCATGATAGACCTCTTTTGTATAAAGTTTTATTTCAAAGATTACAGGACGAGAATCCCCAAGAAAAAAGGAGTAAGAAAAGGCATTCTATTAATTCCAAACTGTAGACGTAATCACGATACGACTAGATTTTGTAGATTTGAAGAGGAGGAAATAGGTGTTGAGTACCTTGATGCCTTGGGACTAGGCGATCCTGAAAACATATATGATCCTGGTAAAGGTTTGAACCCATCCCCAGAGACTGTTAATTTTCTATAGATCCTTGTCCAGTATATCTGCGTTAACAACCAAGGCTCAGTTATGTTATCAGGAACAGGATCTGTCACTTTGAAGATGAAAAAGGCCAAACTTAACTGTTCGACCCAAAGAATTTGTAATGCAATGTAATTAAATTTCCACGCTAACAATTGGAACATAACACCAAACCCAAATGTCAAACCTGCTCTAGAATCTATCCAATTATCCATTTGCAACTCTGTGAATCTTAATTTCTGGAAATAGGGCATACTTAACAATGACTTGACTGTAATCATTGTGATGTTGAAAAGTGAGTAAATGGCAATGTAAACGTATGGGTTGATGAATAGACCAACGATAAAGACGCCCAATGAGATAGTTGTCCCTAATTTGCCATTGAAAAATCTTGAGACATAGTATGATACAATCGTTGGTCCCATAAATGGAACCCAGGAAGTTGTAACTAATGCGATATTGGTGCAACTCAGGGCACAATATGAGCTTAAGAGTTGGCTCAAATGATTGATTTGGAAAGTGGATAGTTTAGTGATCTTGGCAAGCCATCTCGCTATCACAGATCGACTCAGTAGATCCACTTTAGTGCTTTTGATCAATCCAGTAGAATATGGCTTTGCTGGGGTCTCACCAAGGGACACTTCATCGATGTATCCGAGCCCAGAGAAGAACACCTCCTCGAAGACTTCGCTGTAGATACAGTGTATGATCAATAGCGATATCGTTTGTAGATTCAACACGACAGCCAATATGAATGATAAGAACTCCTGAGCCCTGTCAGTGTCGAGTTTCTTATCAAGAAAGAAGTTGATGCCATAATAGCAAAGGCTGAGAACAACACGTGGCAGTGATAGTAGGATTTGTAGTAGCACAGAGATTTGAATGGCAAAGAGTGTGAACTTGAAGTACTTTGAGTTTTCGTAGAATTGTTGGTTCTGTAGCAGTCTATAGATCCCGAGAAGAGCAAATTGTGCTCCCTTGAGAATGGCAATCAAAGAGAAACTCGGATTGGGATTAGATACAAATATGGGAGATGCCATTAGTATTACTTCAAGGTTAATCTACAAGGTCACTCCAGTATCAAATTTTTATATATTGCGCAATCCAGGCAAATAAAATAAAAATTCCTCCTGCTTCCACTTAAATTTCCATGCGGTTCCGCATAAATTTTTCGTAACCAACACACGATGCCATTCACAAATTTGATGGAATCCTTCTATCAAACTGGCCACGTTCAGTTTTCCTTTGAGCCATGACACGATTAGCTTCAGTAAACCCAAATTTCCCGAACATCTTGCGATAGAACAATCCACAGGCATTACAAAGTGTTCTTGGACCATCTGGTCCCTTTCTCCATTCCGGGGTACTACTAGATCCACATTGTTTACATTTAAGAGGATGGGTCGCTTCTCTCTTTGAAATAGGTTTATCTTCACCTTTGGCACTTTGTGATCTGCCTCCCTCGGTGTCTGGAGTAGGTTGAAAACCATTGCTTCTACCATTGGAGTTTGCAGTGCTTGGTGTTTCCATAATGACATTAAGTGCAGCAGTGGTTAGCATTGGTAGATTAGAATGAGATCTTTCTCTTTGACGCTCAGAGTTTTGGATAAAATAGCACAAGTTGTTCTTTAAAGAATAAAGGAATTCTGTCATCTGGGTTATATTCTGAATCGGTGTGATTTGGGTCACTAGTTGGTCAATCTGTTGATGGTTTAATCTGACCCTATGACCACAATCTGTTTCTTTAACTATTGTTCTAAAATGGTCAAATACGGGAATGAACTCTTGAATCATCATTGCAGCTTGATCTGTTGTTTGAATGAGCTGTAATAGTTGTCCATAGTTTGGAGGTTGATTTGAGTAGATCGGTTGAGGTTGAACGTTGCATCTCAGGAAATTGCTCACCAAATGCTGGTCATAACTTCTAGGTGTTGTTGGAGATGTGTTTGTTTGAAGTGGGGGACTCCATTCCAGTGATCTTCTTACGATCGTATCATAAGAAGGTAGTCTTGGGTGTTTGGTACCGTTTGTTGAAGGTGCATCGTTATATGTTTCTTGCATATTTGATAATATATCAATGGATGTGAGTTGATTTCTGAGGGGGGGACAAAGGGACGGGAAAAATGCAGCTGTTTTAATAGCTAAATGAGTTGTATAGATGAGCTCTTTGAAGTTGAGAGATGTTTGAAATTGAGCGTAACTTGAGCTCTTTTGCATTTCCCCGGAGTGAGCGCGTTTGACACAAAAGCAAATACCGAGGATGTCACACAGAGGGTGAAGCGTTGAATGAGGTTTGAAGAGCTTGAGAACATGTTAAGGCCATGTTCTTTGCAGTTTTTGAAATCAGATGAAATCAAATCAAAGTCTTTCACTCAAGCTGCCACCGCCTCATATAAATGAAACTACTCAGCGGCTAATAAACAGCGCCTAAAATGAAAACACGCGAATATATAAAGAGCTTCACATACTCCAACGCCACGAAAATAAATTAGCAGA
This sequence comes from [Candida] freyschussii, assembly GCA_003707735.2. Classification (NCBI taxonomy): domain Eukaryota; kingdom Fungi; phylum Ascomycota; class Saccharomycetes; order Phaffomycetales; family Wickerhamomycetaceae; species [Candida] freyschussii. The sequence goes on along the minus strand of PPLE02000016.1, from coordinate 12,904 downwards.
GTAGTTGGTGATAAATACACAGGCCTTGCACGGATTGGCGGCTATGGACATTGGCGCTTAGGATTTTTTATATAGAGAGGAGGCCTGTGCTCCACGGTGATCATTTCCTGAGATCTCGGAACCTTCAATCAGGGATAACCTGGGTTGTCCAGAGGCTCTTTTTGTTGGTATTTGCCTATTAGTTGACATATGGGTTATCTTTCACCACTGGTGCAATCTCTTGGCGTCTTCCTATAGGTTCAGATGATCTTCGCCCTAGGAGTGTTGATACTCCGTCTATGTATCTGTGAATCGCCTTGATACCTTTACAGAAGTGGGGAAAGGGATCATGTGAAGAGGAATTTGTGCTATGTCTTTAGTAAACCTGAAGACCATTCAGATATCACTGCCCTGTATACAGAGATGGAAGAAGCTGCGCTTTTGGAAACTATGGAGGACAAAGGTTGGAAGAACCTTTGTCAAAAATATGCTATAAAGACTCGTCAAAGGTTCATGTCCATGTTTGCACAGCAGTTATATGATATTAACCTTATCAATTACTACATCACCACTGTACTTACTCAAAACGTTGAATTCGAAAACAATCTTAATATGATTCTCGATGGTTGTGCTGTTATTTGCTTCATTGTGGGTTCTATTGTCCCATCTTTTAAGAGTAATCGTTTAGGAACAGGAAATCCTTCTCTTTATAGTCATCTTGGTTGTGGGGTCTGTATGCTAATGGTTACAATTCTCTTGAGTTTTCAAGTTAATCCCAAGAAAGAACTGGTGGAGCCTCTGTGGCTTCCTTTCCCAATCAATTTTTGATGCATCTTCAAATTGTATCCCCATGGGTTATCGTTCTGGAGATTTTGCCCTTACAAGCCAGAGCTAAAGGGACTGACATTGAGATGTCTGCAGATTGGTTATGGACTTCACAATGAAAAATTTAGCACTCAGTGTCATGTTTTATTTTTTTTTCACCCAGAGACAAAAGGTCTCACATTGGAAGCTGTTGATACCTTTTTCATGGAGTAAGTATGGGTTTTGTTAACACTTCTCTATATCTCAAAGGTGGACTGAATGGAGATGTCCATATAAGCTCGGGAACTTCAAAAGAGGAAACTCAACATGCTGACTTCTGATGGTGAGAGATAGGAATTTTCGGTTTGAAAGTTGGGATTTATCTTAAGATAAGATCAAATGAATGCTCTTTTTTGATGCCTTTAAAAAATGACTCAGTTGTTTCATCCTTGATTGAATCGTAAGTGGCAACCACGTCAAGTTAATAACTCAATGTCGTGACTCTAGCACGAAGCCATGGCTCAAGCAATCCACTTATACCCGAGGTCCTTCATGAGAGTCAGAGGAAAGCAGTGGGCACTTGTATAACAAAACGAAACCCACGTCTATTAGATTCTATAACGAGAATATTCAAATCATCGGCTGGGACTTTAAGATGGCGTGTCAGTTGGAATCACCCAATGGCCTTCAATAGGGGGGGATCGCCAAGAAAGGATGATCTTAAACCTCAACAAATCCGGTTTCGCATGACCGATGGTAGCTAACTACCTACTAACCAACGGCGAGCCCTCCCCGATATGCGGATGTGAAAAGAATTGAAGTGGAAACGGCGCTAAATTCGAATTGATCACCTCATGGGAAAATGCAGCAATGATGATCATACTCAAAGCAGAAGTAAAAAACACTGCATGTATCCGAGTTCCAGCCATAATGATCTTCTCCCAATTTGGGACTTTGACAAACCAATTTGTTTTTTTCATTTCCTGCGTCCAAAACTTGAATTCTCACGAGAGTTTACACGACTCAACTCAAGGCCCTGTCTCTTAACTTAGCTTAACATGATTGGGCAAAACCAAGGTATGACTACATGTGCCAAGAATGCCATAGCATACACCTAGACGACAAGGGGCAAACGTATAAGAGCAAGTGTCACATGAATTGAGCCCCACAGTACAGCGCGTGGTTCTTCCTCGGAGTCTCGGGTGAATTCTATCAACGTCATGCAAGCGTATGGGGATCTTTTCAATGCATTCCCGACATTTGTAAATAATCGGGGTGGGTAACCTTATACGGAAAAATCTCGGAATTTCATTGCCAATTGGTGGGGAAAAAACCAAAAAAAACCTATGCAGGGGGGAACAACTGCGCCGCACGGCCAAACTAACAAGTTATTTTTTGCTTCCGGGGTGCATATTCTCGCTATAAAACTCGCCGTCGAATGATCTCTCATATGGAAATCACCGAGTCATTTTGCCATACTTTTAGTGGCTGTATTTAAGTAGTGCAAAAGTACGGCGGTTTTCATAAATCATGTGTTTGAGATTCATAACAAGACATTGAGGGATGCTGTTTTCCAATCCTTCAACGTATTTGGCTTTATTAGCCGCACTGAGTGTGGCTAGCTGTGCGGAAAAGAGCTATGATGATACTCAGCTTGAACTATACTGGTCTTATGGTGGCTCTGAACCCTTTTATCCAACACCAGAGATTTCCGGTGATGGAGATTGGGCAGATGCATATGAGAAAGCTAAGGCATTAGTTTCTCAAATGACTAATGATGAGAAAAACAATCTAACTTATGGTCATGCAACAACAGAGAACGGTTGCTCTGGTGTCTCTGGAAGTGTCCCAAGACTTGGCTTCCCAGGTTTATGCCTTCAAGATGCTGGTAATGGGGTTCGTGCTACAGATTTTGTCAATTCATATCCCTCGGGTGTACACGTTGGTGCCTCTTGGAATAAGGCTTTGGCCAATCTTCGAGGTTATTACATGGGGAAAGAATTCGAAACCAAGGGCGTCAATGTCGCATTGGGTCCTGTGGTAGGTCCCGTGGGGAGAATTGCAAGAGGTGGTCGTAATTGGGAAGGTTTCAGTAATGATCCATATTTGACAGGCTCATTAGCTGCTGAAACTATATTAGGTCTTCAAGAAAATGTTATCGCTTGTGTTAAGCATTTCATCGGGAACGAACAGGAACAGATGCGGAATCCAAGTGAAAACAACACTTCCATCTCTGTACAAATTGACGATGAAACTATCCATGAATTGTACTTATGGCCGTTCCAAGATGCTGTTAAAGCTGGTGTTGGGTCCGTAATGGGGAGTTACAACAGAGTTAACAACAGTTTTTCCTGTCAGAATAGCAAGTTGTTGAATGGGTTGCTTAAGCATGAGCTTGGGTTCCAAGGGTTTGTTGTTTCCGATTGGGCCGCTCAACACACTGGGATTGCTAGCGCAAACGCTGGATTGGATATGGCTATGCCAGACTCTGAGTATTGGATGGATGGTAACCTCACTTTAGCAGTTTCAAATGGTACAGTTTCACAGGAGAGATTAGACGATATGGCTATGCGTATTGTCACTGCATGGTACAAATATAGCAATGCAAACGCTACAGGTAAAGGTATTCCATACGATGTCCTATTACCACATGAGATTGTTGATGCAAGAGACCCGGCTGCTAAACCGACAATCTTCCAAGGTGCAGTTGAGGGGCAAGTCTTAGTGAAAAATGTCAACAACGCACTTCCATTAAACAAACCTATGTTTATTTCAGTCTTTGGGTACGATGCAATAGCAGCTAGTATCAATACCAAAAACTCGGGACTAGGAACTCTATGGAGTTTGGGATTTGAGAATACATTGACTTATCCTAATGGATCAGATTTGAACCAGGAGGCAACATGGAATATGTTTTTGTCTCAGGAAGACCCTCACATTTTCGGTCCGGGGGTTTCTTTAAATGGTACCCTCTTCACCGGTGGTGGATCGGGTTCAAATACACCATCGTATATCGATTCACCACTTGGTGCCTTTGTGCGTCAGGCTTATGAAGATGATTTTTTCTTGGCATGGGACGTTAAAAATCAAGATCCTCAAGTTGAGACCGGATCAGACGCTTGCGTCGTTTTCGTTAATGAGTTTGCCTCTGAAGGTTGGGATAGACCATATCTTGCTGATGAGTACTCTGATGTCTTGATTGAAAACGTTGCTGCCAACTGTAGTAACACTATAGTGGTGATTCATAATGCGGGAGTTCGTCTTGTTGATAGATGGTATGATCATGAGAATATAACCGCAATCATTTATGCACACTTGCCTGGTCAAGATTCTGGTCGTGCTATTGTTGAGATTTTGTTTGGTAAACAATCACCATCTGGTCGTTTACCATACACTGTTGCCAAAAACGAGTCCGATTATGGCTCTTTGCTGTCTCCAGCAATGCCTAGTGATCAAACACCTCATTACCCACAGGATAATTTCACAGAAGGTGTATTTATTGACTATAAGCATTTCATCAAGGAGGGTATTGAGCCAAGATTTGAATTTGGGTTTGGTCTCACCTATACCGAGTTTGAGTACTCAAATTTGGTTGTTAATGTCTCCACCGATGCTGACAAGAGCCTTTACCCGCCATCCACTGAGAGTGCTGAAGGTGGCATTATATCTTTGTGGGATGTTATTGCAAGTGTCGAATGCACCGTCGAGAATGTTGGTAATTTCACAGCCGCAGAGGTTGCACAATTATACGTTGGCATACCAAACGGTCCTGAAAAAGTCCTTCGTGGGTATGAAAAGCAAGAGTTGAAGCCAGGTGAATCGCAGTCTTTTACCTTCCAACTCACACGTCGTGACTTGAGTAAATGGGATGTCGTCTCTCAATCATGGATCCTCCAATCTGGAGACTATCCAATCTACGTTGGCAAGAGTGTGTTGGACATCCAATTAGAAGACACGATTTTCATCTGATTGCAAGATCTCGCCATTTGGCTCTTCGTTCGTTTATATATGTGTCCTATAGTTTCATTTGAGCCACACGTTTGTTCTTTAGACTTGATATGCTGTAAGTTGTCTTGAGCTTGAAGTCTCGATCAAGGAAAGACTCGGGATTGGGATCTCGTTACCCGTTAACTGCCGAACTGCTTGATTACGCTAAACGCGGATATTAGAACTTAGCCCCCGTCCTTAAGCCAACAACTCCACAATGAAACTCGCCTACCTGGCCTACGTTACTGGAGCCTTGGCTGCTGTCCAGCAACAGTGGATACCCTTCGAAGAGTCAACTGCCGAAAGAAGCATCACCGTTAAGGCGTATGCGAATACCAGTGTGCTCATATATCATATAAAGGATGTCGAGAACACAAACATTCCCTTGTTGGTTGACGACAATACTTTGAGTGAGCTTGGTTTTTGCTCTCAGGAGAGGTTCGATTCTGGCATCTGTGATGCATTGGGGCTCTTCAGCGTGACCGGTGAGCCTGAAGATGAGGTTTTGAATCATTTCCTGGCTGCTCGTCATGCCGTGACGTACAACGTTAAGAAAAGTGGCCTATACTGTGTTTTGACATACTATGAAGTCTCAGGTCGTCATGTTCTGATTGAGGAACAACATTCCTATGGGAAATTATCTCTAGATCTATATGAAACCAAATCGGTCCTGGAGATCGTTGGGCTCCTTTTGTCGTTTACCATATTCCCCCTGGTATATACGTTTAGAAAGGATAAACAGGCTTACATTGGAACAATACTTCAAGATATTAATAGCTTGCTGGGACTGAAAGTGATGGAGGTTTTATTCAAATGGATCTGGCTGACTGTACAGGATGGATCTACAACACTCGATATCAGATATCTACTTAGAATGTACGATTCCTATTATTTCTTGGCATCCATGACGGTTCTCTACAAGCTGAGCAATGGCATATTTGGGTTTTCTAAAGAAACAATCGAAGAGATGCGTGAAACAAAATCCAAGTTTAAAAGATTAAGTCAGATATATGGTGCTTCTGTCACGGTTTACCCCATTCTCATGCCTATTTTGAACCTCATGGCACCTTACTGGGCTTCAGTGGTGGAGTTTATTTGCAATTTGTTATCATTAGTTTGGATCCCAATGGTGTACATTGTTTGGAACAAATCTAGAGCCACTGAACGAGAAATTGTGGACCCTATTTTCGCTAGAAACTATGGCCTTTCAAGAAAATGTGTCATATGGATCCCTATTTCCTGTTCCCTCATTTCGAGTTTTGGACAAATTGCAGTGATATTGAGCAAAGTAAACTCTCCGGATATCAACACTGGAACTCCCATGACTGATTTTGTAAATGGTGGTTTCACCGCTTCTCTTGAGGTTGCAATGAACCATGATTTATGGTTTGTCCTACTTAAACAACTACCAGAGTTCTCCATGCTTTTCATTATATGGGCTTGGTTATTGGTTTGGAAACCACATAAATTGGATCGTACAGTGTTTGACAACGTTGAATTAGAAGGATCGTCAGATGAACCCGTGAATGAGATCAAGGTCTAAAGTCCTTTGTTATAAACTATGTATGATTTAAAAGACAGCAAACTCAAGCCTTTAGCTCCACCTCACCAGCTGTGACTTCTTTGCTATTATAAATAGGCTTTCGAGTCAAATCTGCAGATCTATCTCTCAATCTCATTTTACGTTCGACAAAAGCCTTAGCAACTATGGATCTAGTCAATCTCCATAATACAAACGTTGTGATCAGTCCTAGCCCAATGAAGATCAAACAAACCGCATACGGGATGGTATAACGTGGTGAATAACGACTTCTGAAAATCTGCGGTCCTATGATTCCTCCTAATTGGGCAATTGTATTAGAAAACGCCATGGAGAATCCAACTTCAGTGGATCCTTTCAATGTATGATTCAGCCAGGAACTGACCACGGATCCATCTGCTGATGCAGCTAATGTGGCAACGATGATGAAAGCATAGAGAACACCACTGCTTCTGACCAGCATTAATACCAAGAATGAGGCAAATGCTGCAGTGAGTGAAAAAATAACAATGTACGGTGGTTTAATAATGGCCCTATCAACAGCATAGGAGAATAAAATACCCGATACAACAGACATAGCTGCAGATGGAACCGTCATTAATGGACTCGTGGCAGCGCTAGTAATACCAAATTTCTGAATAATCGATGGTAACCAGAATGAAAGACCATATGTTCCTAAACTTTGGAAAAGTTTCAAAGCTGCAAATAGCACTAAAGTGGGTTTTTGGAGGGCAGACTTCACGTGCTTCCAACTGAATGTTTCATCAGTGGATTTTGGTGACGATGGTGGTAATCTTGCCAATAAAAACGCCTTTTCCTCTTCTGTTAACCATTTGGAATCCTCTGGGAAGTTTGGCAAAACGAACAAGATGACAAATGATACAGCAACGGTTATAATACCTTCAATTAAGAAAACCCATTGCCAGGCGGATAATCCCCTATGACCTGAGGCAAAACTGAAACCATATGTGATGAAAGCAGTCAAAACGTTCGAAAAGGAGCCCAAAACTCCCAAGAAAGCCATTCTAGTGGTTATCTCATCAGGTCTATACCAGTATGTCAAGTGTAACAACTGACTAGGGAACAAGCCGGCTTCAAACATACCAAGAAGAAATCTCAAAGCGTATAGGCCTTGCTTGTTCTTTATAGCAGATTGACAAGCAGTAGTTGCACCCCAAAGGAATGCAATTCTGAACTGATGGATTCTTGGAGAGGTCTTTTTCAAAAGCATCGTTGATGGGATTTCAAATACCACAAAAGGGATGAAGTAAATGGTTCCAACCCATGACCAATCGTCCTTGGTCATGTGTAGCTGCTTAAGAACGTTTGTCTCGGTACCAGTATTCAATGTTGTGACGTAACTGACATTATTGACATCCAAGTTCTTGAACAAGTATAACAAGATCAAAAGAGGCATCAGATGGAAATCCACTTTCCGTAAAAGCTTTCTCTCCTCCCCATAAGTGTAGAATCCGGAGGTTTCCACAGCTTCTTTGACACGAGCGTAGGTAGAGTCTGTAGATACCACATCCTGGGTGCTGACAACCTCCTCGTTAGTCTTTAAGTCGGTCATATTATGGCTTTCAGGCTACCATCTTCTAGCGCCATGCCGGTCGGGACCTACTTGGTTTTATACAGCGAGGGCTGCGAGTGCAGACTTGTCCAGCATTGAGTACCGAGTACTGTGTACTGTGGACTCTGAAGAAGGAGGCAAGCCACAATGTGTCAAAATAGACGCTTATGCAGATTCCGCTGCAAATATCAACAAGCCACTCAGCGACAATCTTCGGCAAACAGCCCTTGTTGATGGAACTAAGCGGTGGTCGGGACCAGCTCACCCAATCGCGCTCAGCTCCAGGAGCCATAGTCGGAGTCACGCCCTTTGCGGGTTTCTTGGTCAGTTGATGCGATAGTTTATGCGGTACGGGCTTCCGCTGCCTCCCTGCTATAAAAAAGGAGTGTGGTATTATCGTCTTTTGTTGCGACCATTGCCAAAGTCACCATGTTCGACGTTGACGAGGTGCTGCCAAAGCTAACACAGGCCGAGAAGGTGAGCCTCCTGTCCGGTGTGGACCATTGGCACACGGCCTCGATTCCAAGGCTCAACATCCCCTCAGTCAGAACATCAGATGGGCCGAACGGTATAAGAGGCCAACACCATTTCAACAGTACTCCCACGGCTTTACTACCGGTAGGGACTGCACTGGCCTCGACATGGAGCACCGAACTGTTGTACAAAGCTGGCGAGCTGCTACAAAAGGAGGCCAAGGCCAAAGGTGCTCACGTTGTTCTGGCACCCACGGTGAACATTCAAAGAATCCCTAATGGTGGCAGAGGGTTCGAATCCTTCTCGGAGGATCCTCTTCTTTCTGGCGAGCTGGCCGCTCATTACATAAACGGTGTTCAATCCAAGGGGGTGGCTGCTGCTATAAAGCACTATGTTGGTAATGATCAGGAGAATGAAAGGCTTTCCTCTGACTCCATCATTTCTCAAAGGGCCTTGAGAGAGATCTACTTGAAACCTTTTGAGATCGCCATATCCAAGTCCAACCCGAAATCTGTCATGACGTCTTATAATAGAGTCAATGGTGTTCATGCCTCTGAAAATCCTGATCTATACCACATCTTAAGAGAGGAATGGGGATGGGAAGGTTTAGTCATGTCTGATTGGGCCGGTACCTATTCGACAGCTGCAGCACTAAACGCTGGGCTGGATCTAGAGATGCCAGGTCCTAGTAGATTCAGAGGTGATCAGGTGACTCATTCCCTTTTGTCAAAGACTATAACCGAGGAAGTCTTGGATCAAAGAGTGAAAAATGTACTGACTTTAGTGAGGCAGGTTCAAGAATCTGGGATTCCAGAAAATGCCCCAGAGAATGAGCGCAATGAACCTGAAGACCGTCAACTATTAAGAGATATTGCTGGGGAAGCCATTGTCTTATTGAAAAATGAGAACAACATTTTACCATTCAAAAAATCCAAAACTCTAGTCATTGGTCCAAATGCAGCATATGCAGCCTTCTCAGGTGGCGGATCCGCTTTAGCTACAGGGTATTACTCTGTCTCACCTCTTTCCGGATTTGAAAGCAAGATAGGCTCTGAGTTAACTTATGAAGTGGGCGCCTACAACCACAAATACTTACCATCACTCAAAACTGAGCTGTTCAATGGTGATGAGAATGGTACTTTAATCGAAATCTTCAATGAACCACTATCAGACCCGAACCGGAAGCCTTTCCATGTGATCAATTTCAAAGATATCAACTACTTCAGAATGAACGACTATAATCATCCGGGTCTGAAATCTCTAACGTTTTATGCAACTTTAACTTCGAAATTCATTCCTAAAAATTCCGGTGAGTACATCTTTGGTGTGACTGTTCTTGGTACTGCAAAATTATTCATAAATGATACTCTTGTTGTTGATAATGCCACTAACCAGGAGCGTGGACCATCATTTTACGGTGCAGGTACTCCAGAAGTCACTGGTAAATATCAGGTGAAGAAAGGAGAGGAATATGACTTGAGAATTGAATTTGGATCCGCCTCAACTAGTGAGATATCTAAAGATGCGCTTTTCTTCAGAGGAGGCGGGCTACGATTTGGTGGGATCCACTTAGTTGACAATCCCATTGAATCAGCTGTTGCACAAGCTAAGGAGTTTGACCAAGTTATCGTCGTTACAGGTTTGAATCATGACTATGAATCAGAAGGAGCTGATAGAGAGGATCTTGAGATCCCGGGTGAAAGTAACGAATTGATCGAGGCTTTGTTGGATGTTAACTCAAATACGGTAGTTGTCATCCAGTCTGGAACTCCTGTTGAGATGCCATGGGCCTCTAAAGTGAAGGCATTGTTATATCAGTCCTTTGGAGGAGCAGAAATGGGTAACGCTCTTGCTGATGTCGTCTATGGTGACATTAACCCCTCTGGAAAATTGCCCCTCACGTTCCCATTGAAGTTTGAAGATACACCATCGTTCATCAATAACACAACTAGTCAAGGAAGAGTTCTCTATGGTGAGGATATCTATGTTGGGTATCGTTTTTATGAAAAGACCAAGAGACCAGTCTTGTTCCCCTTTGGTTATGGATTGTCATATACCGCTTTTGAGCTCAGTGATCTGGGGGTTGCCATCATTGATGACTATTTGAAGATTGACGTGTCTATACATAACATCGGACCTCTTACTGGTGCTGGAGTTATCCAATTTTACATCAAAAGTGACGGTAAGGAGAGGCCCCTCAAGGAGCTCAAATCTTTTGCTAAAAAAGTGGTGAAACCTGGTGAAACTGCAAAGATAACCACTAGGATCAAATTGGATCAGGCCACAGAATTCTTTGGTCAGGAGATTGGAAAGTGGGTTTCTAAAGCTGGAGACTATGAAGTTGTCGTTGGTCAATCTAGCATTGACGAAGCTTTGAAAGCAAAATTCACGGTTGCTAACACCACAAAATATCTTCGAAAGCTACTTTGAGTAATAATGAGAAGAATTACATTAAAAAGAAAATGTTTCTTTAAGTTTTGGACTGTAGGGTACCAGTGCATATTAGTGATCCTCCATCTAAGGCTTCAAAGCCCTTTCCCAGCTGTAGAACCAGAGTGGCACCCCAATAACTAAGATAAATTTGAATGACTCCACTATGAATAATGCTACATTCAGAACACTACAATAACAACATCCCCAGCTTCATATGACACATAGTCTATAAGATATAAGCTAATGAAACTCCCTGGTCCTGGGCAGAATTTGACTTGCATTCCCACTGTCTTTTTGCCCAGAACTCCAAAATGACCCAGCAGTCCATAGAAAAGTCCCGAACTTGTGTGGTACATACCTATAGACTTATGCTGTATAGAGTTATCTATTGGACGGGGTTTGGGACCGGTTGGTGGAATTCCAAAATCTTGGTGATGAGTTGCGTTGGGATGACTCAGCCTAAAACAGGAAATGGCAAGCATTCATTGCCTCTATAGAGCATCCGTGTATGGTACCTTGCTGTCGGTTTACGAATAATGCGAAAATGTCTTGTTTTCTCGAGTTATAAGGGCTTAGTGGTAAACCAGGGGGGAAGCCCAGGTGGAAGCCCAGTAAGGCCCTAGACTGGAGGCTAGGAATGTAACTGCTTAGAGGCTAGCGGGAGCCGGATTGAGTGCCGTTTAATAACTATCAAATTTCCGAGAGGTGTGGGTTTCTGGAACGTTCATGCCGTACAAAAGTATGGCCTTTTGCATTTCCCAGTGCCATCCTTGAAGTCGAAGCTAGTAAGCTTACCATAGGACCGTACAATTGAGATGGTGGAATAAACGGGAAAGTAAGTTTCTGACTTCATTCTGAGAGTCAAGAGATTATTTGCTTTGATTTTTCCTGATTTGACGCCAGCAAAGTTACTTACTCATATAGAGGGATCCACGTAAGCCTCAAAAGTCTTATGAAATGAGGTTACAGAAAGATAACGACCTTTCGATGTGAGTGGGATAGTAGCGAGTGCTTTTCCATGAGAAAGTGAATAGATATTCACTCACCTCCGTGGAAGTCTTTCCCATCGCTACTTTCGATGGTCAAAGCTCATTCTGATCAACAAATCTTCCAGAACACCAGAGGCTATTTTTGAGCAGTAACGGAACAACTACTTGGCCAGATCATACTTTTTTTTGTCTTTTCCTTCAAGATATCACGACTAGATGGATACCTGTACGAATAATTAACCTGCTCAATTCAGAACACCAGGATTCCCACCAAAATGTCCTTAAATTCCAACATTTAATTTGACACATTTGTAGACTGTCATTTTGGCATATCCGGGGATTGATCAGGTGACTAAGCACGTGATGCCCGGAAGTGCTTAACTATGGGCGGCAACCAGGTTTGTTAACAAAATAGCCAAATCATTGAATTTAAGCAGTTTTATCACATCTCCAGGAAGCCATCGAAAGGGACAACGCAATGATAGTGTCATTGGACCTATAACTAGGCTATATCACGAGATATCATGACATCTAGTTCAACTACCCCTGGAAAAAATTTGACAGCCGTTCCCTCTTTTTTTTTGCCCAGATTTTCAAAATGGCATAGCGAGCCATAGAGAAGTCTGGGACTTGTGGGATTGCTACGTATCGACTTGTTCTATACAGAGCTATCTAATGGACCGGGTTTGGGACCAGTTGGACAAATCTTGGAATTTTGGTGACGAGTTGAGATGTCCGGTCTCACCCCAGACACCGAAATAACAAGCGTCCATGGCCTGTGGTTGACCTGTGGGTTGGCATGGGAGTGTTGTGGAGAAGTGTTGTGGAGAAGTGTTGTGTATCGTTTGCAGTATGGTATGTCGACTTATTGGGAAAAGTTTGCAAAGTGCTTAGTGGGAGGCCTAGTGGGTGATCCAGGCTGGAGGCTAGGCGGACAACAGGGTGGAGGCCAGTGGGATCCTCAGTGTAGTGAAAAGCTTTGAACCTGGGCTACCAAGAAACTAGTCAACTTGTCTTTGAGTGGTTCTCAAGAAGCTGCCCTTTCTTGAAACCAGTCTCTCCAACAAGCAGAACTGGATTCCATTAATCAGTATTATCTTCGAGTTTTGAAGTAAAGAGTGACCT